>VWZZ01004976.1:2127434-2180043 GCA_013399095.1 Psophia crepitans | reverse complement strand
GTATTACTGTAGACACCCATCAAATCTGAAATTTCAGCATAGCTTTTCACGGAGAAATAAGTTTCTGTCTTAATTTTCCCTGGTTGGCAGCATGTGGAACTTAAGAGCCTGGTTGATTGCGACTCCCACAGTTTGGAAGTCCTTTTTCTTTTGGCTATGGAGAGCTCATTTTCATCCAGCTCCTTTTGGCTGTTTTCCCTAAAGATAGGAATGGGCATCTATGTGTGGATTATCAGTATGGAGAAGAGAGAGGAAGGCATGTCTAGCTCTCTTCCAGCTAGTGTGAAGTGGTGTGTCCCTAGAGAAAAGATTGGCATGCTGCAGATTGTTCCCAGTCCCAGGGAGAAACTTGACAGCCTCTTTATTTTCTGTTAATTGTGGTAGAATCAACCTTTCCTGCTTTTCAGTGCCGTGCAGTGATTGTGGTGGTGCTGCTGCTTGATGCGGTACTGTTGAGTTCACTCCCTGGATGGTTTGGGTTAAGTATGGTTCTATCACAGTATTAACATTTTGCTGAGACTGGCAGTTCCTGAAAGATTTTATCTCAAGTAATTGAAGAGCAATTCATGGAGCAATGAAAGAACATTTCTCCTATTGCAAGGGTTTCTCTCCTGTGAATTTCAAATAGTTAACTGCTAAACAAATAGATATATTAAACCAAAGAGGTCTGCAAGATTTTTTTTCCTTCTAAGTGTATGCAATCTAAATGTTAGATAATACAACTCAGCCAACAACTAAACTTGTTTTGCGCTATGTAAAAATGCTTTTTGCATACATATATAGTTGTATAATTCTTTCAAATCTCTGATTAATTTTTTTTTTTTACTAATAATGTATAACAAAGTTTACTTTTCCAGAATGGAAATAAGTTTAGATTAAATATGGTGTTTGCTAATTATTGTGGTTTGTCTGTTTGTTTCAGATTTATTACTATCACAATGTGAAGTGCAGGAGGGAGATGTTTGACAAGGACATAGTAATGCTTCAGGTAACCACGTGTGCCAGTTTGCATTTTTGTCGAGCACTTTCAGGACATGTGTGTATGTGTGTTTTTAGCTCCACTGGAACTTTTTAATGACAAGAAAACAGGTTTTGTGGAAGGACTTCTATTTTTCTTTTTTATTCTGTCTGTGTCTGTATGGGATAATTTGTAAAGAGAATGCTGTTATAATCCTTATTTTGAAATAGGCTGTGGATGGTGCAGAATTTTCTGTATCATGTATATGTAATGGTAGGTCTTTGTCTTGAAGAATGTAATATTTTAACTAATGGCTTGTGCTCTACTGACAGTTGTGAGAGTCTGCAGGTCTTCAGTAATCTACTCAATGTATGTTGTCTCTTCTCCATTCCATCAAATTTGGCATCTAAAATGCTGGATAGGAAGTGGAACACCATATAGTAGTTTGTGATTCTTTTTCCTTCAAAAGATATTTTACAAATCTGGAAGCCTACTTAGCTCTGACACTGACAAGTGTGATGCATTACTTCTACATTGAGAGTTTAATAAGCTAAAATTTGTGCCTCAGGGTGCGTAGTCCACCTAGACAGCAAATCCTTTCTCAGGAAGTCCCTAAAAGCTCACTTAGAGTTAGCAATACCCAGTATGATGCATATGTCCTGAGTTACTTCTGCTTTCAGATGTCTTTCCCTGAGGCTTGATCTGCCCCTGATTTTTAATGATCGTCTGCAGCTGCCCAGGATCAAATCCTTCAGTTTTGTTGGAAATTATTCTGTTGTAAAGATAGTCCCATTAGCAATACTAAACTAATGACAAGTGTTTATAATTGGTTAATTCAGGTACGTTGTTTAATAAACAGAAAAAACTTTGGCCAGTAGTTTTGAGAAATGAAAGTAAATGTTTGCGGCTACATTGAAACATTAGTATTTTTCTTTCCAGGAAGTTTTGGGAAGTCTTGCTGAAGTATTCAGCCTTTGTTTTGGGGATTTGAATTTGTTTTTAAAATCTTTGTGCTATATATGCTAAGTGATACTATGCCTTCTAAAAGCTGAGTCAGCAGGAATGGGATCACAGAGACAAAACAAACCAACCAGAAGTCTTTCACTGAATTTTATTTAGTGTGTTTGAGATAGAAGGAATAACCCTGAATACTTACACTTAAAAGGGCGTCAGAAATTATTGATAAAACATAGGCGCCGGCTTGTCAAACAAGCTGTCACTTGTATTATTGGAGTCCTAAGAGAGTAAACTTAAGTCATTAAATCCTTGTGCTCAGGATAGAGGAATGAGTTTCATAAAGAATATGCTGTGAAAATTGTTTATAAATATACCAGCATGCTATAATGCCCAATCTATTTTCTGTTTATAATCACTTTTTTCTTTAATAGACAGGTGTGTCTATGATGGATCCAAATCACTTCTTGATGATAATGCTGAGTCGCTTTGAACTTTATCAGATATTTAGTACTCCAGACTATGGCAAAAGATTTAGCACAGAAAATACTAACAAGGTATTTATGGACTACTGCAGTAGAAAATCTGCAATTTTGTGTTGAAAAGTGTATCAGACACTGTTATACTGAGACTGTACAATTTGTTGATAAAAAATAAAAAGTATCCTATTTTAATTTAGTTTGACCTGCGTGAAATACGCGTGTTTTTACCTGTCAAACTGGTAAATGTCAGAAACCGATGCATAATTTATGCATTGTTTAAGAAGTTTAAGACAGTTGTGATTGCATTTTGGCATTGCTTAATTTGGGAGTGCTAAGGGTGAAAACAAGCAATGTTTTGAAGCACCAAAAAATATATTCAGCATATGGAATAGTTGTTTTACCCTTAAATGAAAAATATAAATTCTTTATTTTTGTTTATTTTAATTCAGGATATTGTTCAACAAAATAACACTCTTATAGAAGAGATGCTATACCTCATTATAATGATTGTTGGTAAGTTCAGAATACATCTAATTAATTTTTAAAATGCAGTCTCTTTAATGGTCTGGAGTTAGTATTCTTCATTGTCATCTCAAGCTCAGTTCTATTTTGAACTTCCTATAGTTTTGACTTCTTCCCTAAGAGAAAAGCCTTGAACCTAGCTTAAATTAACATAATGAATTTTTGAACACTGGTGGGTGAACACAAGATTTCCCAGAGTAGACTTATTTTCTAGGTTTTTTGCTTGAAGTTGCAAAAGAAGAGAAATAAATGTTTAAAATCATATTAAAAAGCCACTTGTATTTTATTTTTCTAGGTGAAAGATTCAGTCCTGGAATAGGACAGGTCAATGCAACAGATGAAATCAAACGAGAGATCATCCATCAGCTGAGCATCAGGCCAATGGCTCATAGTGAGCTGGTGAAGGCATTACCTGAAGATGTAAGTAATTTTGGAGGGGGGGTGGAGAGGAGGAAAAAAAGCAACTTCAACTTTATAAAGGTGATTGCTGAAAATTTTTCTTATGCAAGTTTATGCAACTTAATGTGGAATGGATGGAATGGGAGCAGGATGATTATGCTAAGAGTAATGTTAGCATGAGTACAGATTAGTAGTTGTCATGGAGAGGGTAGAAAAGAGTTATAGAAGAATAAACAACATATGAAAGAGGCAGGAATCTGAGAACTTCATCTCTTTTCTCTTTTTAATACTGTTCCTTATTGGGCCATCTGGCCGGCGGTCTCTGCAGTCTGCTTGTGAACCCTGAATAGACGTATGGAAGTGGGTTGTTGGAGCCATCCAGAAATACAAGCTGTTATATTTTAAAACCTAACAATTATTGAAAAGACATGAAATCAGATACAGTATAATGATTTGTGTAACGTAAATGCTTCTGTCCATGCAAATGAAGCATTTATCTGAATTCTGGTATGAGTAGTTTTGTAGGATAGCAAAATTTTGGTGGTTTTTTTTGGTTTTTTACAATATTTTTCAAGTAATCTTTTAAACATGATTTCCAAAAGCAGTCAAAATTCAACAGTTAGTATTTCAGTTCATTGGTAGTACTTTTAGTGATAAATTCTGAAATATTTTTTATTGTTCTAAACAATTTGAAAAGTGACGTTTTAGGGTAGCAGAATATTTTCTTTGTTTAAAAAAATAATTTAAGGTTGGAAAAAGAGCAAACTAGGATTTAAGCTAGAGTTCTAAATTGTCTGTCCTAAATAATTTTTCCCTGACCTGTTAACTCCTGTGAATATGTATTGTGGGAAGGGCGTGGGAATATTAAAAGGCAGTTTGTGTATGAAATAATGGTACACATTTGAGCTGATTTTTCCTGCTGCCTTTTGTGGTTGTTTTACCATTTTTCAGTGACTTGTCTTTTTAGCTTTCCTATATTTATCTTATTTTAAAGGCCTAGAAACCAGAAATATTGACTGAATATTCCTAAAATAGACTGAGTAAGCTAACTTACAAAGCTTTCTTCTGTTACTTTTACATCTGAGTTCATTATGCCAGGGGCAAACAGTAAAAATTAAGCACTTAAAAGGGCATGATTTTTTAGAAGTTTTTTTTCTTTTTTCCAGAAATGGTATTCCTAGAAGTATTTTCATGTTAAGCGCTTTAGCGTTCTCTTGAGTGCCAGTAAAATGACTTTGTACAACGTTTGTTTTATATCCTTATCTGGTGTTGTATGATATTTGAATGGGTTGAATCCCAGAACTACAGTAACACAGTCTTGCCTTTTCACTCAATGCAGGAGAACAGAGAGACAGGAATGGAAAGTGTGATTGAAGAAGTGGCATGTTTCAAGTATGTTTCCCTTTATTCTAATACTTCAACTTTAAAAATGGTATATCTAAATTAGTGAGTGTGAGAGAATAGAAGAAAGGAGGCTGGGCCATGATATTTTCCCATGGCTTTACTCATGTGCATCGTTTTTAATACTGTGACTGATTTGATTTCTGCAGTGCCTATTGAACAGTGTTTTTTAGCTGTTCTAGTTCTGTTCATGCTCATATGTCAATAACCACTGTTTGTTTGTTAGGAAACCTGGATTAACAGGCAGAGGGCTGTATGAATTAAAACCAGAATGTGCCAGGAACTTCAATCTGTATTTCTATCACTTTTCAAGGGCAGAGCAATCAAAGGTAACTATTAATTCATCTTTCTGGGGTTTATTTTGTCTTTTCTTTGTTTACTTTTTTCCCAAAGCTTTTATTCTATGAAGAAATACTATCAGCTGGTTAAAAGTTAACTTATTTGAGACTGTTAAAAAGATTTGCAGTGATTTCTCTGCCACCAGATCCTGTGCCCTATACAGAGCTGCTGAAATCAGTGGGCCTTCAGGAACTTGCCTGTGGGTTCACTTACATCTTATTTTACTGAAAGTATTTAAACAGTCTGTATTTTTGCTTACCTTTATGGAAATTACCATTTTGGCTCAGACTTGTCTTAGAATTTTATGCTAGAAAAAGAATCTGGGCCGGCTCAAGATGAAAGATTAATTTTGAAGATGCACACTCTGTCTTTACAAGTAGAATGTAAGGCAAATTGAAAAGACGTGGAAGCTTTCTTGGTTTATTTAAGGCTGGGGAAAAGGGGAAAAAACAGTAACAATGTAATAAAGCATGAATGCTTTTTTATTAGTTTTATATTTGTACAGGGCTTGAGTAATACTGGCATCATTCTTTTTCAGGCAGAGGAGGCACAAAGAAAGCTGAAAAGGCAGAACAGAGAAGATACAGGTATTTCTCTTTGGGAGAAGAGGGAAGCACCTGTCAACCTATGTATTACCCTGACACTTAGACTAATGTCCTGTTCTTGGGCTAGCCAGAAATTGGTTGAAAGTGTAGCAATTTCCCTTATGTCTCCCTGGTTACAGACAGGAATCTCATCTGTCATGGAACCGGCCTTCTGAGTGGCTTATTCCTTTGCCTTTTCTGTTACGTGAAAGCCACGTTCAATGTTACAGCCTGTTATCTTTAATACTGTTTATCAAACAACGGTATATTGTCTTGGGTTAAGCTGTTAAGCTCTTTGAAAGTCAGATGTTTTACATGGGTGTTGCAATTTTAGAGATGCTGAAATGTCAAACACAGAACTTTCCCTTTCAGCACTTCCACCGCCAGCTCTTCCTCCTTTCTGCCCGCTTTTTGCAAGTTTGGTTAATATTCTGCAATCTGATGTCATGCTGTGCATTATGGGAACTATACTGCAGTGGGCAGTAGAACACAATGGCTACGCCTGGTCAGAGTCCATGCTGCAAAGGGTATGTCTGCTTATTTAAAATTATTATATTAGCATTTTATCATGAGTTTATAGATTTGGGTTGTTTACTTGGTATCTAACATAATTCTCATTCAGAGTATTCCGGATAAATGGCGTTTTCTGATACACAAGGCTAAGGAAACCCCTCTGCCTCTGATGCAATTTGTTTTTAAAAGCCTGTGGAAGACAGAGGGAAATTTCTAATGCAATGCACACAAGAGGGAAGAATTCTGCTTGAATCAGTTGGAATAGTGTCCATTGTGGTAGAGAACCAGTTTGTCTGAGTTGTTGCATATTAAGTAGAGCACATTGACTTTTTCTTCACGTTCCTTTCCTTGTTTTCTGTTTAGGTTAAATCAATTTGGAAAATATTATAAAAGTACGGAAAATAGTTTTCTAACTTGAAAGACAGTTTTGTGAAACTCAAGTGAGCTGTTTGCGCATCACTATTTATAATGATCTTTAGAAACCTGCAGTCTTACTGTAGATTTGTCTGTGATGGTCATTTTCTGTGGTGAACTGCCATCAAAGGGCTATTTATATTGGTCAGATTTTGTTGGTTTACTGTCCAATACCAAACTCTTCAAAAATATTGATGGATTTTTAAATAGCATTCTAAAATAAAACCCCATCTCTGAAACTGAATATTAATTTTTTGACATTCCATCTTACTAAGTGTATATTACCCTTTATAGCTAAGTTTAAATTCACATAAGCGGTTCTGTATAACACAAAAAGAAGCCGAAAATATCAGTAATAACTGATAACAATGTATCAGTATTATGAATCATGAGAAAAATTAAAGAATGTGGTTACATGTAGGTAATGTGAGAATGCTAGGCTTGGGAATAACTGTTTGAATAGAGTAAGATTTTATTTTTTTTTTGAAGCTGAACAAAAACGTGCTCAGCCATTTGAATACCTCTGTGGTGGTCTCCAAAATGTGCAGTCTGTTAGGGACCTCTCCCTCGTTCAGAAACAGTGCTTTGTATTCACTGGTGCTGTGCAGTTGAACTGCATCTTTCCCCAGTTAACCACTCTCATCTTGGAAGCACCTTGCAAAGGTTGATACGAAGCACCTGCAAGAGCTGGCCTATATGTAATGAGACCTTGTTAGATGTGATAGACTGAGGGAAAATGGACTGTTGCTTATTAAAAAAAAATCTTTAAAACTTCAAGACTCAAATCAGGTTTTACCACATGTTCTGTAGATACTTTGATTATCTTAGACTGTTGCAATCCAGTTCTACGGAATTTTCTGGTGATTATCCTTTCCTTACACAGGTTTCAGTGTTGATTCCAGGCATTCAGTAAGACTTTTTGTATAGAGCATCCTGGCAGTTTATCTGGGAGTAGCAAAAGTGATTGAATTCAGCCAGAGTTCACTACCAAGATTTAAGTCTTTCAGCTTTAAAATGCCATTCAGGCTATTTTAGTGCCAAATAGGGTAATTTCAGTTTTTAAGTTCCAGGAGATTACAGCTTTTTACTGACTTAAAAGTCACCATTTTTTAAAAAATGTGTTTCTAGAGTGTTAGAATAAATTAGTTTAGTAACTTTTTGTCAGTTAAATTTTGTACGTAGAAAAGATTTAAAGTGTGCGTCATGCATCTGTCCAGAGACTTGCTATAACATGCAATTGCTAGGGAGAAAGCTAAAAGGCACTGACTTCTCACTCACTAGGAAGGACAGCGAACAGAAAGACATAAGTGGCATAATGTGATTTATATTTGGCAAAATTTCAAAAATTTGTAAAGAAACACTGTTACTCCTGTGTAAAGTAGCTTTGGAATTACATATATAGAAATAATTTAGATTCTTTTTATGTAATTGTGTTGTATGACTGACTGGTGTCTTGATGAATTACCCAAACTATATAAAGAGATGATATGCATTGTTTTACTTAGGTCTTGCATTTGCTTGGAATGGCACTACAAGAAGAAAAACATCATCTGGAGAATCTCAGTGAGGAGAATGTTGTGACCTTCACCTTCACTCAGAAAATATCAAGTATGCCTTTCTCTTCAAATGTATAGCAAATTTTTAATAACTGAAGATGCCAGTATCTTACATTTTATTCTTCTGAAACAGTATTTACCAGAAGAGTATGTTTTGTTTATCCGTCAAAATTTTACCCAGTTGACTATACATATGTGCTTTATGTATGTGTAGCTTCTATGATAGTAGCAATACTAGAGGCCTTTTCAAGAGCAGAAGTACAGAAATAGAATAATTCCCAGTAAGTCTGATTCTTAATACCTTTAAGTAGCGTCTCAACAGAGATTGCTGTACATGATCAGGTGCTACAATTGCAAGAATCGTAGCTGGTTTTTTAAATGGTCTTTTAATCTCCTTTACATCTTCTGACTGGTGCCTCTACTTTTGCTAAGACATGAAAGTTGCTGAGACTCTTCCATTTAAAATACGTGGGAAGTAAAATATTGGAAATTCGAGGTGAGAACAGCCAGGGAGCACATACAGTGCATTTGTCTTGTAAGAAAATATGGTCAGTGAGCAAGACTTGTAAGACTCTTTCCTCTGACCTTTCTGCATTTAGAGGGTATTTGTGAAAATGTGTGTGGAGGAATGATAGTTACATAATGTGCCTGTTGAAGGAATTCTTTACCCGCTGAACATGTACAAGTGGTGTTCTTTGAATTTTGTTGTTTTTAATGGTAGTCATAATTTTTTTCTCAGGACCAGGTGAGGCACCCAATAATTCCCCTAGTATTTTGGCTATGCTGGAAACACTGCAAAACGCACCTCATCTGGAAGTGCACAAGGACATGATCAGATGGATATTGAAGGTAAATCTGTTCTGTATAGCTGCTGAAAATTATGGAAAGAAGAGTTTTTAAATTCTCCTAAGTATATTGTGATGATTTCCTCATTTTCCATGTTGATTTATTGTACCTACTCTTCTTGTCTTCTGGAATCCAATGCTGTGTATTATCTGGCCAGCACTGCAGTATACACAGTTATATTCACATGACAGAAACAAATTAAGTGTTGGGGTTTTTTTTTACAGACTTTTAATACTATTAAGAAGCTAAGAGAAAGCTCTTCTACAAGTCCTGTGGCCGAGACGGAAGGAAATATTATGGAGGAGGTAAAAGCAAGCTGTAACAATTAGCTGATCCGGAACAGGTCTGGGTTGTGACTAGCAAAGGACTGTATTTCTAATTGCAGCTCTTAATCAAAGATGGGAACCGTCAGTGATTTCTGAAAATCTGTCTCAGCTTAGGGATCAAACCTATTTGTTTGAAAGACCTATTGCGAGAGTCCCTGGAATATTTTTCTTTGCTTTATATATTGTAGTCTCCAAATCTTTTGCAAGTTTATGGCTTAGAACAGTTTGTAGTACTGATCAGAGCTTGTAATGATTCTGCTTTTCTCATAATTTCAGATTCCTTGGGAAGTTGTTAAAAGAAATGCGATCTGCATATCTGTACCATGCAGGTTGTTCCAGACAAGCGCTGCCCTGATTTCATTTAGCTCAGCATGACGTGCTAGATACTACACAAAGACCTTGGGGCGCTGTAGTGCATTTAGGAACACACCTAGTATGGAGTAAGGGCAGCACTAGACACCTGCAGTTACTTACCTTTTTATCTTACGAATGCTCAAAGGGAAGAAAAACAGAAAATACTCTTAAAGCTTGAGGGAAAGAGGTACCCTTCTTGATCTGCAGTTCTATCTGTCATTGAATGAGTTATAAAAAAAAAAAGAGGGCACAAAAGAGTTTTGTAGACATTTCTTGTGCCTTTTATGATATTTTTATTCTTTAGAGGTTAGTACAAGCTACACATAGCAGTAGCTGAAATAAATTGTCTGTTGCAACAAGATTTTTAAAATGACCAAGTGAATGAACGATACAATTTCAGAGTTCACGTGATAAAGACAAAGCTGAAAGGAAGCGAAAAGCTGAGATTGCAAGATTGCGCAGAGAAAAGATCATGGCCCAGATGTCTGAGATGCAACGGCACTTCATTAATGAAAACAAAGAACTCTTTCAGCAGACTTTGGAGGAGCTAGATACTTCAACCTCCAGAGTACATGAAAATAGGTAAAGGAGTGTCATTTAAATTTTTTTCCCTTTAACTTTTACATCAAATTGTCCTATTGGTACCACTTTAAGAAAGTGCTTTTTTAGTCTTGGTGGAAAACTATTTGTAAATTTTTGAGACCAAAAGAGCAGCAGTAAATGGCTGCTTTCCTCCTTCTTTGTCAGGACAGTGGGATGTGTATCGACCCGTCCCTCATTGCATCCTCGTAGTGCTCAACATAAACAGGGAAACAACTTTTTGTATAAAATCATCAAGTAAATTGTTAATGATACTGAAGAGATTATGCTTTTAAATACAGAAAATTGGAAATAGCTGATTATATGTCTGTTGAGGGTCTGGAAGAAAATCTGCTTGTAGCTGGAAATGAGAATTGAAGCGTGCTAATGATTTTATGGGGAAGCAGAGAATGTTTTCAGAGTTTGTCAGACACTTAAGGGATGGTGATGATGGAGGGCCGCAGATACGGTTTCTCCGTTAACCTGGAGTTGGTAATACTTTTGTGGGGGCATGAATTTTTTCTGGAAAATCTGTTCTATTTTTGGAATTGTTGTAGGACAATATGAATTGTTGTTTAAACGCCAAAACTATTTTTGTCAGAGGGGGTTTATCATAAAGCTAGAAAGCTCATTAATCTGATCTGTAATGGTTTTCAAATAATTTGCTTACTAGTATTTTTTGAATATTCCAGCCCTGTAATTTCAGATGCAAAACTCACAGCCTTGGGACCAGAGCAAACTAGAGTAGCTGAACACAGACAGGTTGTTATGTGTATATTGTGTCAGGAGGAACAAGACGTTAAAGTGGACAGCAGGGCTATGGTCTTGGCAGCATTTATTCAGCGATCAACTGTGTTGTCTAAAAATAGAAACAAAATTATTCCAGACCCTGGTAAGTAGTGTTCATAGTTGTCTTTAATATTAGTGAACGTTGGAGTCACTGTAACAACCGCATGCTTTCTTTTGAGACAGTAGCGTCAACTTCTTATGTTTACTGTATAATTGTCAATGACTTCGTATTCAGTGGCAAAACTCCCACGTTTTACTGAGGTAGAAATGTACGTGTAAAATCACTGCAAAGCATTATCTAAATGTTCTGCCAGCCATTTATGTCAAATTATTTGTAACTATTAGAAGCCCCTTTAAAATCAGAAGTGTTTGTTCTTAAACTACACCTGGAACCATTATAGAGAGAGGAGATGTTGATGTAGTGCTTTAAAAGCACAAGATACACATTTCCTTCCTCTCAGTCGTATGATCTGAAATGTCTCTTAGTGATAATCAAATGCTTGGATTTGGGTAACTTTGCGAAACAGATCGCAGTGAACGGTGGCATTGTTACAAAGATATCTCTGGATTCTCTGAATGTAAACGCATAGAAAATTTCTGCACTGAGTCATTTTACATTCTCAAGCTGAAGATGAATATTCTTAGACTCAATGTTTAATGGTAGTGAACCACCCCAACTGCAGGTAGATCTTGGGGTCTTTTACCAGGGCCCAGCACCTGCAAAAGCTTGGTTTGAAGTCTCAAATACAGTACATATGCTCAAAACAAAATGACCTGATACTTGTAAATGATGTAAACAGTTGTTGTGGATTAGTAATAGGTTTTATGCTTCATCAAATGAGTCCTGATAAAGTTTCATAATAACGTAAATGTGGTAACATTTATTTGTGGTTACGTCTTTTGATAAATGCTTATTTCAAGGTTGTTTTCTTTTATTTTCAAATACAGAAAAGTATGACCCATTATTCATGCACCCAGATCTGTCATGTGGAACTCACACAGGTAGCTGTGGACATATTATGCATGCTCATTGTTGGCAAAGGTAAAAAGCTATATTTAAGTCTTTAGTCCAAATAGCATGTCATGCAATCCATTTGCTGAATGGCATTAATTTTAATGGCAAAGTCACTACTGTGCAGTAAACTTAGAAAGAAACATCGTGATTAAAACAGCTTTCTGTTGTTTAGGGGGGGGTGTAGAAATTATTAGAATAAATACTCTAAACATGTTCTAAATTTTCATTTACTATCTGTCATCTCAGTAAAGAAGAATCCGAAGCCACACGTGGCAGCTTTCATTCCCTGTGGTTCTTTATCCCTGTGTATAATCCCCTGTGGTGCATGTATATCTGAACACTGGAGCTCAGATTTTTGGAGGTTTTTTGCAGTTCAGTAACAGACATTCTCCTGCTGCTTCTCATTCTCTCTACTGAAGTTTTAACTCGTAGTGCATCCGTTGCACTCTTAATTTCTTCGTCATGTTTAATTTGAAGCAGAAACATCTGTGACCTAGCTCAAGCTCATCTTCAGCATAAACTCGATTTTATGTTTTGTTCTTACGTTTTCTTGTTATAAAACCTTCTTGGTTTTTTTTTTTTTCTTTGATTTTTGGAGGGGGATGAACGTGCTTAGTGCTTTGTGGTACCAGTGCCATGTGACAAATGCAAACCATTTAAGCCTCTGACTTCGATTAGGCCCTTGCTTTGGTCCTTTGCCTGGCTTCACATTTTGCTTTGTGTGTGAAGAGTCATAGGAGCTCCCAGAGATTCTGTGGCCATAACCACACAGTGGTTATTAATGCAGGTTTCATTTGTGGTCTTTGATATCACTGCTCACTGAAGATGTGTTCTTCATCATCTTGTGTAGCTCATGTACAGTCCTATGCGGAGTCCATTAACTCCTGGAAATGTCCTTACATGCCTTTATTCAGCTCATTTTGGGTCATTGTTGGGCATGCTCTAAACCATTACAGAGGCTTCTGGAACAGCGATTATGTTTTTAGCAAAGCAGCGAGTTCAGTTCCTTTTCATATAGGGTTCAGAGATCAGTCACCAGTTTTTCCCATTGCTGTTGTGACCTGTAATGAAATATGCACATGGATAATGCTCGTGGCACCTCCCTTAATATTTTATTTAAAATTTAAGAAATCTTTAATCTTTCAACATTCTTTCTACCTCTCCCCCTCATCCTTTTTTTCATAAATTGATATTGCTAAAGTTCAGGCTTCACTGGCTGTTAAAATCACATTTAACTTCAGCACTTTAGTCTGCCAAAAACTGGGGATAGCCTGCAGTTAGTAATACTTTATCAGTCAGAGGGTAGCATTTTTTTCCTTCAGATAATTAGGTTATGTCTGGGAAGAGGTAAAACAGTGTCTTCATGAGAATTCATTAATTTCTATGTTAAAGTAATTTTTAAATAATTTGCCACTGATGTCTTGCTCTTTCCTAAAGGTATTTTGATGCTGTCCAAGCAAAAGAGCAACGAAGACAACAAAGACTACGAGTGCACACAAGTTACGACGTAGAAAACGGTGAATTCCTTTGTCCACTTTGTGAGTGCTTAAGCAACACTGTTATTCCTCTGCTTCCTCCACCAAGAGTTTTGTTTAACAGGTCAGTTTGCTTTACAAATGTCCTCAATAAATGTAAAAAAAAAAAATCCTAAAAAAGCCACACCTCAAAACCCCCTTTCAAAATACTTATTGTCTTCTGTTTTGATAGTCTCGGATGGATTGCCTGCCTGCTTGTTTGAGTTTATGGACCTTCCTTGGTTATTACATAGTACAGAATTTAGAGTATGGAAGGGCAGTGAAGTGTAGGACCTGCAGGAAAAGAACTGAAGATAGAGAAATATGTGGGCAGCAGAGCGCGAGCCTATTGAGAAACAGAACAACATGGAATGCCTATGAAATACTAATTCTCTATATAGTTTATTATTAACTAATGTGTGTATTCTGTTTATATATATTTTTGAACAGGTTAGACTTTTCAGGCCAACCAAACCTAGCTCAGTGGATCAAAACAATATCCCAGCAAATAAAAGCGCTGTATTTACTTCGAGATGAAGACTCTGGAAGTAAGTCTGAAGAAACGTGTGTGTTTGTATGTGAAAATCGTAGAATCACTTAGGCTGGAAAAGACCTTTAAGATCGAGTCCAACTGTTAGCCTAGCACTGCCAAGTCCACCACTAAACCATGTCACTAAGCACCACATCTACATGTCTTTTATATACCTCCAGGGACAGTGACTCAACCGCTTCCCTGGGCAGCCTGTTCCAATGACTGACAACCTTTTCAGTGAAGGGATTTTTAATTTTTTTTCCTAACATCCAATCTAAACTTCCCCTGGTGCAACTTGAGGCCATTTTCTCTTGTCCTATCACTTCCTACCTGGGAGAAGAGACCAACACCCACCTGGCTGTAACCTCCTTTCAGGTAGTTGTAGAGAGTCTGCCCTCAGCCTCCTTTTCTCCAGTCTGAGCCACCCCAGTTCATGAAACCCAGCAGTATGGTTCTGCCACACTGACATTGAGAGATGGTGGCAAAAGTGGCAACAGTAGCTTGGAATTTCAGTTTCTGGTGATGTGCTCCTGCACCTTTTTATAACGTAAAAATTATGTATCGGTGGATTATCGGTGTTTCATTACTTCTTGTTTCTACAGGCAGTTCTGGTAATTCAGAAAAAATGGATCAGCTTCAATTACCTGAAGGATTTAGACCAGATTTCAAACCGAAGTATGTATTTACATCTTAATAGATCATTAAAACTTTGTCATGAAATGATAACACAAAAATAGAACATGACGTCTGTGCTTATAAGGTCTCACTAATTAAGGCGAAAGTCTGAATTTTGCCTTAATTAGAAATGTTTATCCTATTATTATGATGATATTGAAGTCCAACCCACAAGTAGTAAATATTGCAGTAGAATTTCAGAGGCAAATGTGATGCATGGATGTGCAGAGAATACGCTGTTGTATAAATTTCAGCATCAGGATCAAGCTTCCCTGTACTTGTAACTCGTCGTCATAGCTCAGCACTTCAAGGAGAACATCAAGGAAGACTATGAAATGGAGTATATGTTAATATGTAATTTCAGCTGCTATGGTATGTTTATATTTGAGTCTTCACTTGAGGAGAAAGTAATGAAATTCATCACATGGCATAGACAGTTATCTGCCAACTGCACACAAAAATGCAAGACACCTATCCCAGGCTGATGACTGATTTTTGCCATCAGTCACACATAGTTTTCAATTTTGTCTTCACTATATTGTCTTTGAAGACTGGATGTTCCTAATGCTCAAAAATTGAGATTAGTTCCAATCAAATAATTAAAAAAACCCACCAAAACCAACTGGCAGTGTATCTGTCACAGAAAAGAAGATGCAGAATACCAGATCCAAATGTACTGGAGTTCTCACTTAAATTATAAAAATCCAGGTGTTCAGCGATGGGGTGAATGCTCATCCTTAAAAGTACTATGCTGCCAGTGGAGAGAAAATGAATTAGTAATATTGTTTTCTTTGGTTTAGGAATCCTTACTCTGAGAGCATAAAAGAGATGTTGACAACTTTTGGTACAGCAACGTATAAAGTAGGCTTGAAGGTTCATCCGAATGAAGAAGATCCACGTGTACCTATAATGTGCTGGGGAAGCTGTGCTTACACGATACAGACTATAGGTACTAATGTATTTATTTTACTCCTTTATATGTGAATTTCAGAATTTAGTTAAATTCACAGCATTGAAATACTTTGGGCTTTTGTGTTTTTTGTTTGTTTTTTTTTTCCAGAACGAATTTTAGCTGATGAAGATAAACCATTATTTGGTCATTTACCTTGTCGACAGGTAAGGATCAAGTAGCAATTCCTCTCTGAATCAGGGGAAAAAGAGGGAATTGTACTTACTTAGTGCAGAATATCTATATTTTTATTTGATAGTTTTATTTATTGGATCCCACTGTTCATTCAATCAGTATCTGATTATTAATCTATGTAAAAATCAAATCTAATGAAACTATTATGTTGTTTTTTTTTTTTTCTATAAATGCATAGTTTAGTAAGGCCAGGGTTTCTCATGGGAACAGTCAAAATAAGAATACTGAAAGGAACTTAGATATTTGCATAAGCATAAGTATCTTTGTCATGTACTTAGGCACTCAGACTGCTCCCATAAAGTGCAGCTGAGAGGCCTGAAGAGAATGCTGTAAGTCAAAAGATGTTTTCATATTGAGGAAGTTTGTTAACTGTGGCAGTGTCTCTTTTTCTTTGTTTTTAAAGGATGACTGTCTGACATCATTAACAAGATTTGCAGCAGCTCACTGGACAGTCTCATCTCTTTCGGCAGTACAGGGTCACTTTTGTACTCTCTTAGCATGTAAGTTCACCACCTTATTCTGTGTTTTTGCAAAGATACAGATATAGAAAGCTGCTTATGAGAAGATTGTTTTATGTCGTGGGTTTTATGTAATAGACCAAGAGCTGGTATTTTCACGTGTGTACCTATACATATTTTATCATACTGTGGAAAAAAAAAAGATATTTTTTTTGGACTGCAGTTCCAAGATGAATTTCAAGAGAAACGTTGGTAGTTTGCTGTGAAGGAGCTCTGTTGATTCCTCCCAGCACTTATACTGCCGCTTTTAGAAAGGTACCTAGAGCAAAGGAGATGGAATCATGGTCCTTCACAAAAGAAGAGTGATACACTGGAAACTTAGAGGAAATTGAGATTAATACAGTGTTGGAAGGAAAGAGGAAGTTTGCAGAGTTCTGTAATATATCTGCAAACGTCTCTGCCTTTGAAAAGTAGGATCTGTAATAAGACAGGACATTATGTAATGTCATAGATTAGTCGAGGATTTTAAAGAAAACAGCCGAAATGTTCCAAGCTTGAAGCATTTGTAGATACAGCAGCCTAATGCAGTAGTTACCCGTGAGGGGACTATTCTGCAAGGGTGTTATAAAATGGGATAATTGTAATATTTAGTCAGGAGAGCAGGGAAACTTTTAAAAAGCATTCATATACTGAAATTACTAGCAGAATTGATGCTACCTACTTCAGCAAACTGTTGGCAGCTTTATGGGGAGGAACGTAATTGACATCAGTTTGCAGCAGTAATGATTGAGCCATTTTCTCTGTGAAGTAGAAGAGAAAATGTTGCCAGCTATTTGACTGGAACTTTGTAGTATACGGTGTTCTTCATGCTTTGGGGTTTCTTGAAATGTTGAATCAGCTTCCTCGAAGGTCTTCCCTCCAGCTGACAGAAGCAACTGTACTGCTTTTATTTTTATGAAGGAAAAGTGTTGCTGTTTCCTTTTATTTTTCAAGGCTAGGAATAAAGAAAATTATTAGTCTTTGATCTGTCAGTATTCCATGAACTATTTATACATTGAGATAACTTACTGAATAAGAGGTTGGTTTTGGTAGCCCCTTGCTCTGGTCACATTTTTGATAGAAGCATTTTTCAGACTTTTGGGTTGAGTTCTGCAGCTATATGCTTACAAAAGTAAGAAAGCATTTGAAACCTGAGTGATGATGAAATATTTGCTAATAGAAATAGCTTCAAAATGTCACAGATCTTCAGCTGTTAGTTTTCTGGCCAGGAAGGCAGCAGTCTTCAACTGAAGTATTTGTAAGTTACTATGGTGAGATTATTTTTTACTGTAGTAGCGTTTTTAAAATTGGCAGCTTAGCGCTTATAGCTGCGTTGTAAAGCTATTCTCAGAGCTGCAGTTCGAACTCTTACTGTAAATCAGATCTTACTGCCTGGAGTAAAGAAGTTTGCAACTGTTCCTTGATTGTTGTTTTAAATACATTGTAACTCTTTCAAGACACTATTTATGTTTGCTTTTAGATGGAGTTTACTCCATGAATTGGAATGTTTTAAGGGTGTCAATTTCTGTTTTCAGCTGGAGTGCTGTGGTTAATGCTTTGTGGTTACTGTGAATGTGAATACTACAGAGATGGAGAGACCAATACTAGCTCTTTCTTAATTAGGGATAAAATAATGAATTTAAGAGACTCTTCAGCAATGCATTTTTGAGTCCCTAAGGCAAATGAATTATGTGAGGCAGATTTAGGGAACCTTGTAAAGCTAAGTGAATCGCAAAAGTTCCCTTTGAACAGCTGTCCAACAGACAACAGTGAATGTTTCGTGACTGATGTTTGAGCTTATTTCTGGTTCAGAGCTCGAGACACTGTCTCATTTTATCTTGCACTGCAAACCTAAGCTATGAAAGAAAGTCACTATGGGAGTAGTGAATGACAGCCCTTATTTCATTATAGTTACTCTGGGTTTGTTTCATTTCAATACATGAGTCAAGTAGGCAAGAGTCTTTTCCAATAATGTGGAACAACTCTTGAATTCACACCGTTCTAGCCAAAACAGGTGCATTTGTATTTTAAGGACTTTAAGCATATAAACCAAGGAGATGTCTCTCGTTTTATACCTGAAGTACACTAAAATATTTTCATCTATAAGTGTTTCATTAAAAAAAATTTAATTTTTCTCTCTCACATACTCAGCACTGGTGCCTAATGAAAAAAACGGGAATCTTCCTTGCATACTTGATATTGACATGTTTCATTTATTGGTAAGTACTCCATAATATATATTAATAATATTTTGATCCAGTAAACACCATGTCAAAACTTCATTGGAATCTTTGTGTTTACTCTAGTTTAGGAACCTTTTAAAAATGTTCAGGTTTTTAATCTTTTGGCACTACTTAATGCAGTTTAAAGACTTTTTTCATTGCAAGTATTCTTATCTATAAATAAAAAGGGGGTAAAATGAGGCAGAATGTATACTTTTCAGATGTTAAAAAAAAAAAAACCAACCTAAAAACAAATACCCCCAACAAACCACAAAAAAACCTCACAAAACCCCAAAATAAAATACCACCTAAACAAACAGACACACACCCACCCCCCCCCCCCCCAAAAAAAACCCTGATAGTTAATAATTGTTCCCTTAAATAAAGGCTGGCTAATTAGCTTAAAACTTAGCTTTATGAGGTATGTTGCCTTCAAAGGGTATAGTTGCAGCATGAGCAGAGAAAATGGAAAGATTCAAAAAGAAAAGAAATACTCCAGCTTTCTTATTTTCTTTTTCAGGTAAGCTTGGTGCTCTCTTTCCCTGCTGTACACTGTCAGGATTTTTCAGGGGTTAGTCTTGGCACTGGAGATCTTCACCTGTTTCATCTTGTCACTATGGCACACATAATACAAATTTTACTTACCTCATCAACAGGTAATGCCACTTTCTTTCAACTTCTATTGAAATGATTTCTCAAATCTGTACTTGGAAAACGCTACGGTGCTCTTGGTAAATGTGTACAGTTTACAGTTGCAAATTAAAATTGCTGGTGCTCTCTCTTTCAGCCCATAAAGAGCATTGATAAATTGTAGTCATGGAAGTCCAGTCTTTTGTCTTTAACTCTGGAAGGGTTTTGGAACATAGCTAATCATGGATCCTAGCTTTCCAGCTAATGTGCCTGGAAATGTTTATTCAGAGACTTGGCTTAGGTATTGCATGATGAATAAGTTGCAGTTAGCAAAGTAAGAAATTAATGTATCTTCTGGCAAGGGGAACTGGATAAGGCCAAAAGCAAAGAACTCCAAGCAAGTGCATTAAGAAACCCAACCGATCGAACAAGTAAACCAACACCTTGCTGGAGCTGACAATAGCATAAACTTAAAGCATAAGATGAGCAGCAGAAAACTTTTTTTCTCCAGTACAGTGTATTGTGTTTGTACTATTGCAGTACAGTGAAATGTTTCACTTAGTTTTGGCCTTTTCCTCAAAACTTGAAAAATTACATTCTTGCTGTGTAAACGTGTCTATATGAAGTAACATGCTCTTTCTTCCCTCTTCAGAAGAGAACGGCATGGATCAAGAAGACACTAACAGTGAAGAGGAAGTAGCTGTGCTTACGCTGTATAAATTTCTTTGCCAGTGTACAGGAAGGTAAAAGGGTGATCTTTTGATAAAATTTATAATATATTCTCCCTCCTGGACTCAACATTAACTGCGCACTGAAATCTATTTACTAATGCTGTCAAAGATGAGGCTTTTAACTTGGAAACTCTTGCATGTTGTTTCTTATCCACTACTACTAGATACAATTTTCAAGTCGCTATTCCTATAACTTCCTCTGTGCTCATGACGACACCTGCTCATGAAGATTATGCTCTGGAACAGTTAGTTTTAGTCAGTTTGCAGATCTGTAAAATCTGGAATTGGCAGTGTCTGAGTACAGAAAACTTCTTAGGATCTGCAATGTCTCTGCAAAATTTTCCTTAATTTACTGTCCCAGTTGGTTATGTTTTTATGAATCTCTATTTCATTGTTTTTCTTGGAATTAGCTTTGAAATAAACACTTTGCATAATGCTTGTTTCAACCGAAGTCAGTAATTTAATATGAAGTGTGACTGAAGACTTACTAAATACAGCTCTCAGACTGAAATGATTAAAAGCAAACTTTTTAAAATTGTGTTCTCTTTAAGTGCCTTGAAAGAAATTTCCTCAGGCTGGCACCTGTGGAGGAATCTAAAAGCTGCAATCATGCCTTTCCTGAGATGTTCTGCTTTGTTTTTCCATTACTTAAATGGAGTCCCAGCACCCTCAGAAATTCAAGGTACTTTCTGCTTTGTATTAAATCAACTTTTGGACTTTTATGGACATAATCATTTACCTTTAAACTCTCTTTTCTGAAGAAGCTGACTGGATGAATGTGCATTTGTTACCAGTGCAGAGTCATATCTGCATAAGGAAAAAGGGGAAAAAAACCCCCAAACAACGGCTTCCTTAAAACAGAAACTGATGCTTTTTTGTTAAAAATTGAAATATTGATTATTTCAAATCTATTGATTACTGTTTTCAAATGAGACCTGCTTTTCCTTGCATTGATTGCATTCAAATCAGCATCTGCCAATAATTAAAATCTTCAAATACATTACACCCCAAATAATCTGTTATTAACATACGTTACTGTCCTCCACATATGGTGTACATAGGGATCGAATGCAAATCTGAAGATATTACTTAGAGTAATAATAAGTAGGGTCACACTGCTTCAGGACTGCCATGTTTAAAACAGCGTGTGATATGTGGTGCTGAGCTGACATGAGAACAGCTACAGAACTTGAGGAATGTTTCCTTGATACTAACCTTCTTGACAACTCGTGTGTGAAATGAAAATAATCTACATTTTAAAATAGCAATGCTTAAGTATTTGGGAGGGGAAAAAATGAAACTTGTTTTTGAACTTAGATTTTCTGTAACAAGTTCTCTCAAATTCATAGTCTGGACCAGAAATGACCGCTGGAGTTCTTTGTTACAGGTGCTCTAAAGATGAGGTACAAACTGCAACTGTACTTCCAGAGAGTAGGTCCATGGGCATTTAGAGAGCTGGTTGTAGGAGAGGGGAAGAGGGAGGCTTTGCTTCACTTTGTTAGGATCCTCACATCCTGGGTGCCTGGATGGCCCTGCAGGTCCCCGCTGCCAAAGAATGTCCCGATGGCGGCTGTAGCACTAAGGTGTTGCTTTCCCTACGCGCTCCCCCGCCTTTAGTACTGCATCCAACCTTTCTTTAAACACCCTCAGGGACGGTGACTCCACCACCTCCCTGGGGAACCCGTTCCAATGCCCGACCACCCTTTCCCAGAAGAAATTTCTCCTCATCTCCAACCTGAACCTCCCCTGGCGCAACTTGCAGCCGTTCCCCCTTGTCCTGTCACTAGTTATCTGCGAGAAGAGGCCGACCCCCAGCTCGCCACAACTTCCTTTCAGGTAGTTGTAGGGGTAATTATGAGAATTACACCTTTTATTTTTTTATTTTTTTTCAGTAAATGGAACAAACCAGTTTGAACACCTATGTAGCTATCTTTGCTTGCCAAACAACCTCACTTGCCTTTTTCAAGAAAACAGTGAGATTCTGAATACGTTAATAGAAAGGTAAGTTGTGTTTTTCTGCTTAGTTTAAATATAATAAGGAATTCTGCACAGGGTGAGAATAATAAGTATTCTCCCAGAAATGCATCAATGGAAATGAATAGTAGACTCTGAAAAACATTTGTGAAAGAAGTGTTTTGAAAGAAATGATTTTACTTTGTAGAGATTAATGAATAGATGTATTCCTGAAATTTTTACTTACTTGTTTTTGGACAGTGTCATCCACTGAAGTTAAAAGTCAATGTTTTTTTCTTTCTTGTAGTTGGTGTAGCAACAATGAAGTAAAAAGGTATCTCGAAGGCAAGAGACATGCTATCAGGTAAGCGTGGAAAAATTTTAAGCAGACATGGGAGAAACCTTAATGTTGCAGTTTTCTCCAAATATTTTTTTTCTAAATGGTATTTATATAACATAGTAATGGGTCTGCTTTATTAAATGATGAAGATATTAGGGAGTAAGCAAAGAGATTTTTGCAATTCTGTAAGAAAAGTGAAATGCTGCTTAAATTAGTAGATTTTTTTAAAGGCAAAGTTAAATATTACAATTTTATTTAGACTGATCTGCAGTAATCGGAGGCCATAATATTTCTTCTCATATTTTCTATACTAGATTTGTACCTTCTGGTTCAAAAGGTATGCTGTTGCTAAAAGGCATACAACTTTTTTAAAAAATACCAGGCATTGAAGAGCTTTTTAAAGAATCCATTTTCTTCACTGAAATCACCACCAAGTCAGTTGCTAAAAAGAAAATTTGCTTTTCATATGTTTCTACTTGCTAAGCAATTATTTTGAATTCAAAATATATTTAATGCTTAGTGGACGTAGAAAAGCATTTGGGGTATTTTTTTTTATGAAGGCTGGGTAAAAATAGCGGCTATCAATTATTCAAGTAATTATAAATGGATCTGAGATTCACAGTGCTGTCATTAAAAATATATCTCTGCATTTTAGTCTCCTGTGCTAAATACATAAAGTCAGGCTTTCAACGTGGGACATACTATAAGGCTAAGTGATAAAAACAAAATATAATCACTTCATCTGTTAAATACTAGGTTATTAAAAGAATTATCTTTTACAGTAAAAATAGTCTGATTGCATAATTGATTTCCTTTTACGTGTGATTGTTTGGATTTTTTTCCATGTGTTCCTCTTGCTGATTCTTAACTACTTTTCCCAAGATTGTCTAACTTGATGGTGATTTTTTTTGTTTTGTTTTCCTCTCAGCGTATTCTTGTACATTGCTTCTGTTACAAACCTCCGGTTACTTTTCAGTCTAATTTGTACCACTCCTAGACTTGAAGATTATTTAAAATTTTGTGCATAGCATCTGCAAAAATAATTAACTTTTAACAGTTATTTCTAAAGTTATAAATATTTGTTATTAAATACATCCTTTTCATTGCATGACTATTTCATTCTCTTCAGAATACAAGTTCTCTGAACTTGAGTGTCAGACTATTTTCCATTCAGTATTAGTGACAAAAAGAAAATACAAAGCGACTGATAAGGGAGCAGAACAAATACTTGGTTAAGCCTGTAGCTGACCTCATCATGAGGCTTTGCTAAAAGCATATAGCCATGTATTTTTCTGACTTTCTGCCTTTGCATTTTCTCAAATTCATAAAAAATATAACTAAGAAAACTGGAGGTGGTCTAGCTGAGGGATGTTGGGGGTTCCTTTTTATGTGCTGAAATATGAATGGCAAAGAAGAAAACTTCTAAAATTTTAATTATTCACAGATGCTGTTTAGATGAGTCAGGAAAACATGAATGAGTTTCAGAGCACTGTGTATTATTCACTGAAACATGAGTGGTTAATTTGATTGCTTTATTCTAGCTATGCAAGAGAATCCAACAAGTTAATAGACCTTCCGGATGACTACAGCTGCCTCATTAACCAAGCATCCAATTTCTCGTAAGTTGTACACAATTATAGTGAGGACCCCTAAAATCTCCTGCTCCTCTTGATGAACTGGGAAACCTCTAACCTGAAAGCCTCAAAGATGTTTGCAGAATCAGAAAGTTAATGGCACATATTGATTGGCATCTCTTCCAGCAAAATCCCCATGTGTATCAGCGAAACAGAAATTGGCGGGGATCTGTGTAACTGTTCACCATATAAATGTTTAAAAGTGCTTTTGAATCTTTTTACCATCTAGAGTCAATGCATCTAATGGACTATGGTTGTGTTTTTGCTTAACAAAAGGTGTCCGAAATCAGGTGGTGATAAAAGCAGAGCCCCAACATTGTGCCTTGTGTGTGGGACCATGCTATGTTCTCAGAGTTACTGTTGTCAGACTGAATTAGAAGGAGAAGATGTTGGAGCCTGTACTGCACATACATACACTTGTGGTTCTGGAGTGGGCATATTCCTTAGGTAAGGAACTCAACGCCTCTACTTACATTCCTAGGTTAGATGTTGCGTGTGGACATGAAACAAATAGTTCTGTAAATGTGATTGTGGGGCTGGCTTGTAACAGCAGTGGTTTGTTAATAATAGGGCTGCCTAAAAACTAGAGTATATTCATCTTCCTTATACTTGGGTATAAAATTCAGAGGTTGTTTCCTTAAAGATAAGATATCATCCAAAATTTGAGTTTCATTTTGAAGTGAATTTGTTTTTCAATGTGTTTGTTTCCACTCAAATATTACAAAACAATGAAGGTAAATACCTTGATTTTGCCGTTGCTGCTGTTGAAAACATGAACATTCATATTAGTTGTCTTTCTGCAGACAAGGAGAGGTTAGATAGTGTCTGTTTTCACTTTTGGCAAAGATTAGCGAGAAGTCAAATTCTTCTACTTTCTTGTTGTGGTTGTGTCACGTATTTACACAGACTGCAAATAATATGGTGTGAAATTACATTGTTTTTAACTGCTAGTGCAGAGTTACAACAGGAAGAGAATAAGATCTTTAATTTTTTTTTTAAAAAGTACCTTTAAAAACCTGTACATGCAGATTATACAGAGTGAAAGAGGTGAGAATTGGAAAAGCAGTGTCTATGAAAATACGAGAAACTATTCACCTAAAAATCAATCCCCAAAATCTTCTCTGTGTTTCTCTCTAGAGTACGAGAATGTCAGGTGCTATTTTTAGCTGGAAAAACCAAGGGCTGCTTTTATCCTCCTCCTTATCTCGATGACTATGGAGAGACAGACCAGGGACTCAGGTAAATATTTTAAAAAATTGTTTTTGTAAGACAAGAATTCTAAAACCATCTGGTTTGGAAACAGGTAACATAGGAAGTGTGTTTTATTTTGATTATATAGGTAATATTATATTTTGACATTACTGTTACATCTAATATCTTCAAACATTATAATGCTAATATGTGGGTTTAGGTTAAAAATATTTACTGGAATATTTGTCCCAGGTTATAAACAGTTGTCTTGAGGTGTAAAAATGTAAACCTTCTTAGCATCTGCGGAGTTGCCTAGAAACTAAGGCTGAAAATTTTACTTGTATGTAGTGCATTCATTTGTGTCTTCTGTGTTAATTTACTGCCAAGTGAAAAATACTACGAGATTATTTAATTGGGCAGTTCTTTGTCTTAACTCCTGTCTCTGCTTCCTATGAGAGTGGTTTGGGGACTTGATATTGTCAGTGCTTGCTACTTCTGAAACTGGTCAAAACCACAGCATGTGAGGTGGTTCTGTGTGGAAAGATGCTGAAAACGGATGTTTGTTCAGACCCGGGTGGGCTGTGCAGGTGATTCCCAAAGGCTGGGGGGAGCTGTTGAGCAGTGAGGGTGGGGGACCAGGCAGCGTCGCACTCCAGTTCACTAATCCAAGTGTCTGTCGGTTTCTTCTGACAAGAGAAGACTTGTTAAATGGGTACCTAAAGATTTTCATATTTTAAGGGGCTAATCTAACATTTACTATGTGGCGCCTGAGTGTGTGTGCTTAGTGGCTGTGTTTCATCGTTCCTGATACGTATTCTCTCCTTTTCAGACGTGGGAATCCCTTACATCTGTGCAAAGAACGATTTAAAAAGATTCAAAAACTCTGGCAACAGCACAGTATCACAGAGGAAATTGGACATGCACAAGAAGCAAATCAAACACTAGTTGGCATTGATTGGCAGCATTTATAATGGTTATCTTCTGAAGACTGGAACTTTATTAAGATTTTTGTAACTCAGTAAGCTTTTCAAAGGAGGGATTAGGAAAAAAAGTCTGAGGGGAGAAAAAACCCCAAGCCCAGTCCTGTTATTTAATCTTTGTTTTACAATGTATTTCATAAAGATACCAGTTAACATTAATCAAGTAAACTTATTTCTATGTAAGCAAGTTTTATTAGTCATATAATTTGCACTGTGCTTCCTTCACAGAAATGTCTTGGGTTCCAAACCTGGGCAAATGAACTTGAGTTTCTGATAAAAAAAAAGAATGACTCTTTTTGGAAGTCTGATTATGATTTTTTTCTTATAAACTGCAAGAGAAAAAGACTGCTGAAACAGAAACTAGATAGAGCACAATTACAGATTGTGTTTTGCCCCTTGCTAGTAATCTGAGCCATTTTATTTATTATCCTGCATTTTAATACTTAAGCTGTGTGTACATGCAATGGAATGAAGTAAGGAAGCAAATAATGTAGCAAACGGATGTTTCTGTCTGCATCAGTGGATAATTCATTCTTTCACTTGGTGTATCTAAAACAATTTTGTCATTTGTACTCTTGCAGCTTTCTTGCTTCCAGTTGTTTTTAACTAAAAAAAAAAACCCTAACACTAGCTTTACAAGTGAAATAATTTAATTTAAAGCTTTTTCCAGAGCATTGCACTCTCTAGAATTATGTAGTTTGTAATTTGAATTTAGCTGGGAAACCCTTTTACTCTCAATTATGTGATTGGTTATTGGTATTCAAGGGTTGACATTGTGCTTTAGAAGATATTTTAAGGTAACGACAATACGTAAAATGTCATGAAAGCTACTTTTATGTTAATTTGCAGAAGCACAGAGGGTGTTTTCTTCATTTTTTGGTAACAGTCAACTTTCAAGGTGCAAATCCCATCTCCTTTTTGTTGCAGACAAACTGAATGGTTTCCTCTGGCTTTGAAGGGCCACAATCACACTGCCCATGTTTTTGCATTGGTTCTTTTTTCTTTTTTTTCCTTCTCTGTTGTCCCATCAAGTATATTTACTTTTTGGCTTGATTTAAAGCTCTGTAAAGATGTTTGCATATAGTATATTTTATAAATATATTCTATAACTGCGCAGATTTGCACTTGATATGAGGGTGCCTGAAGGCAGTGAGTTTTCTAGCTGTATGTAATTAGACCGCCAAGGTGTCTCTAAAAACTGACATTACGCTTATTGATTTAAAATAAAATCCATCGCCTTTCTCTCTCCTATCTTCTGACAAATTAGTAAAATCTTAATTTGCATAGTTGTTTCTTTAATAATCTGTGGTTCTTTTAGTTAAGTCTTACTTTCTGACTACGTCTTCAGCCCAGATAAGCAATCCCTTTACTGTCTGCCGTGTCTTCAGTTACACTTGGTCTGACTGAATTGTTTCTATTTTTACAGATTTAATGCTTCAGATAAATTTTGTATATTCATGGTGTACAGGACAATTTTTCAAACATGCAGTTACAGTATTGAGTGAAGATGTGAAATACGAAATAAAGAAACTTGGCCAATGTTGATTTCCGTTTTTTAAACAGTACAGACTACCCTTGTCTCTACTACCTGTTGTAGTTCTAATCATTTATATACTGCTGTCACTTTTTAGAGAGACATGCAGAAGCTGCAGGAAAAAATTACATTAATGCTTCATCTCTGCCCTCTGCTACTTAAGCTGTTGATGTATCAACCGTTTTCTGTGCATGGTACTTGAAAATCACGCTTTTCTGGTGACGTTACTATTACTTTGCAGAGAGTCTTGCTTCTTAAGCTGTGTGCCACAGTTTCAAACAACGCGTAACTGCACTGGAAAGCTCTCTTTTCCTGTAAGCATAATACTAAAAAGGTAATTGATGATCCTGAGAAATTTCTCTGTGCAAAGCAAAATATTGACAGCAAGAAGGATTTTTTTTTTCCTCCAGGATCAGAGTTGGAGACTGCAAGGTTGAATAGGTTGGTAAAATTCTGACCACAAATAATTGCAAAGTACACAGTTCATCTTTTTTTTGCAAGTTTAGTCATTCTTTACTCAAGACTTAAATTTTCTGATTTGGTTTGCCTGTATTTATATTAATGTAGAAATATATATATAACATTGTTTCAGTATCAGGGAAAATACTATCTGTAATAAATCAGCTATAACTTTAATATTTGTGGGTTACGTGTACAATCTACACTGCTGTTACGTGTTTGGGGGGAGAAAAAACGAAACAACCCAAACCCAACACCCCCCTCCCCAAACATCACACCAGCAAACAGAACAAAGCAGAAAGCATCGAGTGAGTGCTTGTGGTGTTGACATGAAATAAGTACTTTTTAAATGTTGGGTTTAGAATTGTGCTGAGCTTGTTCCTTCAAGCGTGTCACCTTGTTAATCCCAAGCTAACAGAAATATCTGGATGTGCAACATCTGCAATTCCCTGGCTAAAAATGTAAGATGATTATATTATTAGTGTCACTTGCTTCAGTCAGCTAAACCGTTCTTGACCTTTACCAAAAAGTCTAATCATCTTTTTAAAGGATTGTAAATTATATTTTATAAAGGAAAGAGGGTTGAGGTTCACATGATGTGTTTTTTACTCTGTTCTTCAAGAAAATGTTTTGTACTCTCCCCAGTCTGCCGCAGGAGGCTCGCTCTTACTCTGCGAGTGTGGCCGCAGACCTTCTGTTCTGTCCTTTTACTCTTGATGTGAAGCCTTACCAGCTCTCAGCCTCTAGCCCTGGCACAAATTCCCAGCTCTTTTCCCTTCTGGAAGTTTAAATTGCACGAGCGGAGTTACATCTCGCATCTCTTTGCAGCAGAGTCCTGTTCTGATCCAGCTGGCGGTGCAGTCTGCCTCTGCCCTGCACTCCTCCTTTCTAGGAGCACTAGTGGCTCGGTATTTCCATCCCACTGTTGAGGTTATTGAGTTAAATGTGACGGTATTCAACAGTTTGGGCTCGGGTATGAGCCCCTGGGGAAGGCCACTTGTAACTGGTTCATCGCTGCCCTCTGAGCCTGAGCATCCAGACAAGCTTGTGCCCACCTTGCCATCTAGTCTGCATCTCCCCAAACTGGTTACGAGAATGTTGTCTGAAATCCTACTGCACGGCTTTCTAAAGACAGACATCTGCTGCACAGAGAAAAGGGTTTTACAGCAACTTCCATTTAGTAGAAGCAAAAGACCAGGCCTTTAAATTAACCCAGGAGTTGGTGGTGCGTGTGGCTGGGACAGGGAGCCTGTCCTCCATAGTAGCAAGAGGGATTGGGTTGATCTTTGGGGAGGAGATCTGCAATCTGCTCTGCTTTTGGTGGGGCAGGACCATCAGTGGCCAATCCTGCATCTTGGTGGGAATGGGACAGTGCTCTTCATAGCTTAACTGGTTTTAAAGGAAAACTTCCTTAGAGAGGCATCCACTTCTCTACCATTAGCTATTGCATTCCTCTGCTCCATATGGTGAGTGCCCCAGCGTCCTGTGTGACCCTGCATGATTGGAGACCTCATGGGAACAAGACTGGATGCGGTTGTTACCAAGGCTTGCCTTCCGCAGGAAGGCTTGGAGGCGCTCGAGGAGCGAGGACAGCCAGGGTGCCTGCCAACCACACCTCTGCGGACGGGGCCAGCACGTTGCCAGCTGGCTGTCCGCTTTCTCTAGGTAACGGGCAGGTTGTGTGG
This sequence comes from Psophia crepitans, assembly GCA_013399095.1. Lineage (NCBI taxonomy): Eukaryota > Metazoa > Chordata > Aves > Gruiformes > Psophiidae > Psophia > Psophia crepitans. The sequence continues at coordinate 2,150,291 of VWZZ01004976.1, read as the reverse complement.
TACTGCTTCAACACATCCTCAGTGTAAACGGGGACAGAGACACGGGTTGTTTACCAGTGATGGGAAGTCTTACAGACAAGTTGTTTTTAGGGAGATGTCTCTCCTTACCATGAATTCCTTATTTTTCTTAGGGATTTGAATGTTTGGAAGAATGGGAAGGGGTAGAGTTGACTTCTTTTGGGCTACATTTAAGGAAAGATGGAAGAGTGCCACAGCGAGAACATTGCAAACAGGTATCACCGAGGCCAGAAAGTCTCCATCATTTCAGTGCCTGATGGCAGTTGTGCACGTGTGGGTAGTACATCTTAATCTGCAGTTGTTAACTTGTAGTTACTGGTATGTGGCTTCAGCTCGTTGGAGTATCACGTCTTGGTTTGGGGAGCCAGCAGTGACTGGGTGAAGGGCGTCGCTGTCAGCCTGGGATGACGAAGTAGAGTTGTGTAGGGACTGTTTCGGTGCCGTTTAGCGCACCTTGTCACCAGCTGGCCCTGAGAAGTGGCCACATATTTATGGCGATAGGTGGAAGCCTCATACTGAAACATCCTCTCGCTTCACCTTGAGACCTTAGGGAAAGGGCATGGTGATTTCATCTTAAGTTCACTGTATCTTCCCGTGCACTTCCACAGGCACAGAGGTGCGTGTGTCCAAGCGTTCTGGCCAGGACTGTGCAGCAGAGGACAGGAGGGGTGGCTGCTGCATCCTCCCCACATGCCCGTTGGTTGGTGATGGCACGCTGGCTTTTGGGAGGGGTTTTTATACCCGATGGGTTTCAGCAGTGATTGTGGTGTCGTGTTTTGTCTCAGTATCCTGCTGCTTCTGCCACCTTCCCCCCCCTCCTGGCATGCAAACATGAGATGCCCAAATCTTCTCTCTTTACGTCTCGACGGAGAGATTTGTCAAACGCCCTTGGAGAAAACTAAGAGAGCAGGAGGCGTTTCTGCCGTGTGCCAGGTGCAGGAGCCAAGAAGTGGCAAGTACTGATCTTTGTCTCCATGACAGCAGTGATTAAATGTTACTTTTCCATCAGTTTGTGAATATATATATTTTTCACAGTCTCTCTCCAGACAGCATGAGCTCGGAGGTGGTAAGTTTTCCATCTTGTTCTTTGCGTAGGATCCTGGAAGGAAAGCCAGGCTGGCCGGTCAGCCCCGGGCAGGGTGGGACAGCTGAGCTCAGCTTAGCGATGGCATCTCTGCAGACCGCTGTAGGGGGTTCCAGGGACTTACAGAACCAAGGCGTCCATTTGAAATCAAGCACGTATTTCAGGAATAATGCCTGGAACATATTTCTGTACTTGCAATACTCTAAACATAGAGGATGATAAAGTGTGTTAACAAATTGGGGAAACGTTATATAAAAATAATGAAGACAAGGAGATCAGCAATGTGTTGGCTGATGTAATTCACTGGTGTCCTCCCACCAGAGATGCCTGCATAGAAGGGTGACATCTGCTCCCCATGATGACAGTTCCAAGGGGCCTGCGTTTGCTTGCAACGATCTTAAGGAATGAATGTGCAATTTGGCACAAAGGGCGCTAGAAGAAGAAAAAAAAACACCCTGCAGTAATTGTTGGGCATCCGTTTAATGCTGATGAACTATGCAGGCATCTCATCTGTGGGCGTGTGGTGGCACACAGTGTTTGGCTGGGAGGCTGGGGGGTAGTGGCTGTTAATCTCAACATATGTCAGACATGTAAATAGAATGCCGTAAGGTGGGAAGCCCGCTCCAGGCACGGCTAGCGGGGTGCAGGCCGTTTCCCAGGGCTGTGGCAGTGGTTGTAGTGGATCCAGGATGGGGTTGTTTCCTGCTCTCAGAGCTTCAGTGTCCACTTGTGAGTCTTCACCAGCGGCAGAGACCCAGCTGGGAAATATTTGGGGAGGGTCCGTGGCTCTGGGAACGTGTACCTGCGTGAGCAGCACGTCGGGTTGAGCTTGCAAAGAGGGAGGGGACAGAAAGGCATTTTGTCCCGCTGGAGTTGGGGACATGCTGTGGTAGTAATTTAAAATCTAGATATACCGTTAGGAGTTTCTTCCTGAATAAAATGCTTTCTGAAATGAATTTAATCCATTTTTAACATGACTTAATCTCAAGAACAATCTGAAGTTCTCTAAAATGTTAAAAAAAAAATTCAAGTAGACAATAAATGTAAATTTTAGGACCTGATTACACTTCGAATTCTGGAATGAAAACAAGAAACGCTGTCATAATTTACTTAAAATATGCCTACAGCAACATTACAGAATCATTACTTCTGCTCTTGATTAATTTATACAATGAATGAATTATTCCTTAATGTGAACTTGTGAATTCACCTTGTCCTTGTTGGTATTTTTTACTAGTTTTTTTTAATCTTTAACGTTAGTCTTATGTCTGTCAGAGAAGACACGTGTGTAAATGGGAAAAGTCACCCATGTGAAAAAGCGTTGGGGTAAGGCGGAGCTGTGCTGCCTCTGAACAGCTCACTGGGGCGGCTGGGGAGGCAAAAAGCAATTCTTCAAAGGAAAACTTTGCCCTGGAGCGTGTCCAGAGAAGGGCAACGAAACTGGTGAAGGGGCTGGAGCACAGGTCTTATGAGGAGCGGCTGAAGGAACTGGGACTGTTTAGTCTGGAGAAGAGGAGGCTCAGGGCAGACCTTATTGCCCTCTACAACTACCTGAAAGGAAGTTGTGGTGAGCTGGGGGTCGGCCTCTTCTCGCAGATAACTAGTGACAGGACAAGGGGGAACGGCTGCAAGTTGCGCCAGGGAAGGTTCAGGTTGGAGATGAGGAGAAATTTTTTTCTCGGAAAGGGTGGTCGGGCATTGGAACGGGTTGTCCAGGGAGGTGGTGGAGTCACCATCCCTGGGGGTGTTTAAAGAAAGGTTGGATGTGGTACTTAAGGACATGGTTTAGTGGGTAATAGGTGGTGGGGAGACGGTTGGACTGGATGATCCTTGAGGTCTCTTCCAACTTTAATGATTCTGTGATTTGGGGACTATGTGTGTCTTGGAACAGGTGAACGCAGCGAGCGATCTCCTTCCAGTTTGCTTATGCTGATGGTACTGCCTGGCTGCAGAGCAGGCCCCGTGTGTCTCCGGCTGGGAGGGATGATGGTTCTTTGCTGCTGCTGCTGTCAAATTCTGTGTTGGTGATTTCTGTAGTGTTTTTTCAAGAATTAAACTTCATTTCCACTCTCGTAACAGGACTCTCAGTCTGGGGAATTGTGTGCCTCAGACTTTGCTGCTGGGAGCCGACACTTTGGTCTCCTCCTTTCATGGCCCCCCAGCTGGCGTTGTGCCTTGCCAAGCTTCCCGTGCCCAACTCCCCCCAGTTCTGAGTTGCGATGCTCGACCCTGTTCTGCCTGGGAACGTGATGTGAAGTGCGTGGAGGGTGGGTCGCCGTGTTTGCCTGGCGTGCCTGACTCACACACCACCCTTCGCTCTGGAAAAATTGGCTTTGAGAGTGAACTATGGAAATGCGCCTCATGATGAACTTAATAGTTGACTCATGTTTATGGGCTGTCTCTTTTTTTTTTTTTTTTTAGTAGGGACAGGTTAATCAGGCAAGACTTGTTCTGTGTGCAGGGCTGGTGGGATGGGAGGTGGGAGCCCTGCTCAGTCCTTCTGCCAGCACCGCGCGTGAGGGGGAGGCTGCAGACTGGGGGTGCATTCTGCGGGGAAGGGGGCTGCAGGGGTGGTGCTGGCTAAGCTGAGCTCCAGGGCAGGGTTTCCTCCAACTTTCCCACCTCACAAATGTGCTTCGGATCAAAATTCAGTAATACCCCTAAGATGACACAGGATCAGCAACTGTAGGTGCTACAAGAGAGGTGTTTTACTACTTCAGTGTTTCAGTCAGTCAGCGAGTGCTGTAGGTCTGATATAATTTTGAAAATGATAAAAAAAAGAATGAAAGGCTTTCTGTAGGCACTGCTTCAGGTTCCGTTGAGAGAGCTGCATTCCTGTTGCCAGAAATAAATTTGCCTAAGCCTTCATCTCCCGGCAGGGCGCTGTTATCACATGGCACCATTCTATTTTTCTGGCCTTATCTCTTAATTAACTAATCTCTAATAATGCTCTTTATTTTTTTGTTGTTGTTGTTGTTGTTAATAAGCATTTGTGATCCGTCCTCATTTTATGTTTTGTGCATTTTCTGGTAAGGTCAGTGGGTTGGTTTTTTTTTTAACAAATCAGGTGAAAAGAAGTAATTGTTTTACCGGGATCCCCCTTTTCTTTGCGTCAGCCTTGAAAATCTTCCTTGACCGTTAGCTGGAAGCGCGCAGTGCCTGCGAGCCCGATATAGCATTCCCCTGCTCTTCGCTAAGCCGCACACAAGCGCTTGGCTGGTGTTATAAAATGTCCAAGCTCATGTAATGCGTGGAGGCTAATCTCATCAATTGTATTAAGGCTACTTAGGAATTAATAGCTTTAAGGAAGCTGTTTATATTTCCTCCTTTAAAGCACTTTAGTGAATGTTCTCTGTCCCTTCAAATAAAAGCCACCGGTAAAATAGTGTGCTTTTTGTCGCTTCTTTTAAAAAAAAGAAGTGATATTTCTTAAAAGTTGGCACTTGAAGGCCTTGGGCTGGGTCTCAGACCTGAGTACTTGGGTTTAAGCCTGTAATCCGTGTGGAGGCACCTAAAAAGAAGTGGCCTGGTTAGTATGAATTAAGCTCACATCCTTCTGAAGTTTATTAGTTTGAAAATCAGGGCACGGCTCTGGGAGTTGTTGAATTGGTGCAGGCAGCTTTGACTACCTGAGCTTTAGTAATTAAATTTAAAATAACAACAATGCCTCCTTTTTCCGTGTCTGTCCCAAGTTAGACTTAAACGAGGGAAAAAGGTTATACACGCAGTTTAGCTGCGTCAAAGATCCTGAGGACTCCGGTGGCTTCACTTGCTGAGCAGTTCTAGAAGCTAAGGCCCCTGAAGGTGATGTAATTCCTGCGCACTGCAAGAGGATACTGCCAAAATGGTCCACCGGATTCTGTTCCTAAGTAAGATGCAAGTGGTTTAGGGGTCTGTTTGCACATCCTGAGCTTAGCTGGGCACATAAGAGGAGGAGGCCTTGCTTTCTCTCAGAGCGTTGTATAAAAGAGGGAAAAACTTCCCACCTATAGGCACATAAGAAAAAGGTCCAAAAACTGAATTCAGAAGCAAGAAGTCAGTAGTAATGTAAATTAAAGAAATCTGTATTAAATTGTATATATTTAAACATTTTCTTTAAAGAGGTCTTTGCTTGCAATATAATTTTTAATACCTAAATTTACATTTGCAGGCAGCAGAGATATCTTTGTCTAGAACAGCGTTTGCGATGTCACAAGGAAGTATATTGAAGATTGGACGAATGATATATTACATGTAATATTTTACAAAGCAGTCATATTACAATCTTGTAGCAATCATAAGATGTTGCAAAGATCTTTGTGAACCAGGAGGCTTTATTTCAACAGCATTCGCGTATACACTATTTCTTCTCGTTTGTGTGAAACCCCAATTCCAGTACTAGTCTTCATGGACCTCTCTCAGACGGTCTCTCTACCTGCCTAATGCCATGAGACCCTGGTTCTGGGAACTGGCTGCTCCAATGTGGCGCTGAAAGAATAATTTGACAATTTATGTCACTCTAGCAAGAGATAGAAAAAAAATCGAGACCACAAATAATTGGAGAGTCCTGCCTAAAGCAATGGCCTAAGCCAGATTTCTAGGGCAGCAGTAACTCTACATCTCTGACAAACCAGGTGTCTACTCAAGTAACGGGTACAGATCACAGCACACTGAAGCCTCACAAGGAAAAACTGTAATTAATCCTTGTAACGCAGCTCCGATCCATATGTGACTGCTCCCAAAAGCTCTTCTCTCTGTGGCCACATCGTGCGCCATCCACAATCCTGTTCTCCTCTAACGGACCGGCTGGGAGGAGCAGCCGGTCGTAGCGGTGTCGTACTGAGAAGGAAGGAGCTGGTCTGGTTTGTACAGTTCTGCCATGCAGAGTGTCCCTCAGCAAAGCAGTAGACGATAGGCTGTGGTGAATAGCAAGTTGGCTTTTACGTTAGTTGCCCTTTCTCTAGTCAGTCTTACGCGCAAAAGAAGAAAGTTGACTTTTTAATTCGTTATTGTATCTACGCTCGTGATTGTAACTGAAGAGAAAAGCTTTGACCGGCTTTGAGAAAGTGAAAGGGTGCCACAAGTACCTGCCAAAGTCAAACCTTGCACGGCCGGAAACAGCCTGGCCACCGAGATACAGGTGAGGTGCAGACACGTCCCTACCTGTCCCGCTGTGAGCCGGTCTGTCTGTCCGAGAAGGAGTTTGCACAAAAGCCGGAGGAGCCGAGCGCTGCTGGGGCAAGCGCACGCGTGACTCGGAATGAAGCTAACGGGCTGTGCAACGATTAGGCGGCTCCAGCGTGGCTTTGTTTGAGGACCGGGCACCAGCCAGGCGGAAGGGACCTGCTGAGGAATCCCTCCCAGGTACACCCCGGAGAAGGGGGAGGAAGCAAGCGCGGTGCCTGGCTGGCAGCGGAGGGACTGAGGTGCCGGCAGCTGTTTGTGCAGGGCTTTGCGCTCGCGGGTTTCTGACCCTTTGGCTGAATTTACCTGGCAGCTGCAGGCAAACTCCAGATGATGCCCTGCTCCCGTACTGGAGGCCACGCACCACAGCAGGCTCTTTCCGTTTCTTGTCAACTCTGTATATGAGAACAGGGTCCTCCCGCTATGACTGTGTGTTTGGAGAGATGGAGCACATGTGAAATGTGCTTTCTCTTTGACTTAAAAGGTCTAATGAAGGGTACTCTGCCACTGACAAGGAGAAATAAAACTTGTGAACAATTTGCACACTGGGGACTGATTTAAACTTACTTTTCCCTGGCCTCAAAGTTTGAGGCTTGGAGTACTTGCAGATGAATGGTATCCGTTTGCTAGGACCCTGGAAAACATTTCAAGTGTTAGTTCTAAGTAGCTCTGTTTTTGGTGTTGTTTTAGAAATAGTTGGGCTTGAACATTCTGGAGCAAGCTGTAAGATTACATAGTTTTTAAAAATGTCCAGAATAACCGTGACTGGCCCATGCTCATAGCATGGATTCCACCCGCTGCAGGAGGAATCTTCTAAGCTTCTGTTTGTTTAAATACAAGGTGAAGTTTAAGTCTACAATATGCTCTTTCAGGATATTCTGGCTGGAGGAAAAAACCCCTGAGAAACAAAAACCAAATCTTACCTTAGTGTTGCTTTCATGATACTTGTGCTGTTTCATTAGATTACAGGTTTTGTTTAGTACATAAAGTCTCAGCATAGATTTGCATTTTGTTCTATGTACAACTTAAGAATACAGAGAAAATACCATTGCTTAGCACAGAAACAAAAAAAATCACATTATATGAGAGGTTTGTCAGAATACCTGCATACTAAGTTATATACAATTCCGGAAATCCTTCTGCCTTTGACTTCTAGCATGTTACTCCACAGAAAACCACTCTGTCTTTAAAAGTTGATGTACATAAAATACGCTGATGAAGCAACTTGAGGAAAAAAAATACTAACTTCTCAAATTCCATTTTTAGTTTGAAAATAAGATGGAATGGATCACCGTGTGATGCCAGTGATTTTTTTTTTATTACTTTTTTTTTTTTTTACTAACTGTCCCTGAAAAGGGAACATGTGAATATTGCAAGTCCTAGTGGGGTCACATTCCCCAGAGGTTATGAATATGGTGTACTCACACTGTGGATAAATGCGTCATCCCAAGGTGCGCTATGTTGTATGCTCCCATATACAGAAAAAAAAAAAAGCCTGAGTAGAAATGTGTATTCTGATGGTTGATACATAGCTTTTAAAATGTAGATATTCACAATTCTCAGTCTTTTTATTCCTCTCTGATGAAAAGTCCACACCAATTAGAAGCTCAACTGACCGTTGTGATGGCTGGTGTCTTCCCACCTTCCTCTCCTTCGGCCCCTTCAGCACCTGCTTCCACCTGGTTGAACTTACCAATCTTTTTCAAATTCTCCAGTGCGGACTTGAAAGTGTCCTTTAGGCTGTTCTCCAGGATCCAGCCTTCACTTTCACATTCAGGGTCTTCAGGATTTGTGATGCTTTCCAGAGAGGTGTGCAGAAGACGCAAGCCAACCATCACGGACATCTGCACCATGCAAGGGAAAAGACAGAGAGCGTCAGGCGAACCTGTACCCCTTTGTACACGTCTTTGCGACCCTCCGCTATCAGCAACCCAGGCTGGCGGCGTGAACAGAACACCAAAGGCACCAGATACAGCTTAAGGCCTGTTGGAATCCTCCATGCGGAAGGAGATCCTGGGGAGCCTTCCCCTTTGGATGGCCAGGAGAGGCGGGGGGGAGCTGGCAGAAGGGAATTGCTCCCTCACAAGCAGGAACTGAGAAGGTGGAGGTCTGAAATCAGTGAGTGCCTCGGGTAGGGGGCCAGCAGATAAGCAAAGAGCGGATGCATCAACCTATGAAGGACGTGCTGCGAAACAGGAGCTTTATGTGGCCACGTGCACAAGGTGGCTTTCCACGGACCCCGTCACAGGGTAGGCTCCTCCTGAGAGATTTTAATGAAACCTCTGCTCCTGTGTGCTAGATAGACATAAAGCTGTTCGTATGTGCAACAACGTGCTCAGCCACCACCCGCTTAGTTTTAACTCTAAACATTCTTACTTCACATTGACCTTAATATGTTTGGCAAGTATATTAATCTGATCAAGGAGATATTAATGAATCAGCGCCTGTGCAGAACAGAGCAGCATTAGTATTTGAGCCATCAGCTTGTCTACTTTAAATTCTGGTTTTGTTTTTATACAAGTGTGTGCAAATAAGGAAGCCAAGGCAGGAGGTGATCTGTATCTCTCACTGGTTCCACCTAAACCAAATTTCTATTTCTCATAAAATATTTGCCAGTCCCAGCTGTACTGTGCTGGTGTAACACCCTGACACTGGCAACACCCTCAGCCTGCCTTCAGAGAGCAAGTTTTTAGCCAGCCCTCCTGCCTTCTGACAGCATTCAGAACAATCTGACTTTCACCATCGTGGTGCTTATGAAAAGTGATTGATCTGTAAAGTAGAGAAAGAAAGAAAAGGCAGCACCCAGAAGAGTCACCTTGATGAGGTGGCAAAGCAGGTGGTCAGGATGGGGCAGCAGTAAGACTGTGCCAGGTAAAGCTAAAATCAAGACCACTTATAGTTGTTAATGACCTCGTAGGATTTGTTCTGTAAGGGAAGGCCGATGACTCTGTTATCGAATCCGAATTCCCAAGGAAGCGATTACGTCTGCTCTTCCTAAACCCTAATGGCTAAAGAGGTTGGCATCCCTGTGTGTCCCTTGCCTGGTGGCAGAGCTGAGGCCCACGGAGAGCTGCCCTGGACCTGCGAGGTGCTGGTCCCTGTTGGGGCTGTTGAACTAGAGATGGAGGAAGCTTGCAAACTGTCATGGAGGGGTACAGCATTGGGTAGCTGGGCAGAATTGAAGTTGGGATTCAGGCATGTAGCGTGGCCCATTGCAAAATTCACATCTGGCTTTGGGACTCATTGGACACTGCTCAAGCATGTGCTTCTGTGGACCATTCATTAGTCTATCTACCCTGGTCATCCTGCTTGTGTATGATCAGGGTCTCCAAACTCTTAGAGGACTAAAGGGTAACCATTGGTTACCCTGGAAATTTTCAGATGTTGGTGTTTCTCTGCCTTCACTCTAGGCCACAAAGGGTCAAACAAGCAAGCTTTATCTAATGCTTCCATATCCAAAGGCAAGTTTTCATCCTGTTTAACACAGGAACGTGTGACTCTCAACACCTTGGTCCTCGAAGAAGGTTCTCATGGCCCTGAATCTGGAAATAGTCTCATTTTGTTGTGGATCTAATCAATACTATGATGACTTAAATCAATTGAAACACTGTTCTATAAATCATATCACACTAGTCTTGGGATTTAGAGCATTTGACGTTTTCCTTTCAGCCTGAGCCCCACTTTTGCTGCTCTCAGCCATGGGACTGATCTTGCCTAGTAAAGGCTTTTGCAAGTAAAGGTTAATAGGACCGGCCACAAAAGATGGCCTCCGTGGTGCTCTCTACTTTTGCCACCTCACTGTATATTAGCAGGAGCTCTTTTTTTTTTTCTTTTGTGACTGACTGACTGACTAAATCCCACTCTGTGACAGCAAAATGAGCTGTACTTGCAGGCTTCCTGGCAGGCTCTAAGTCACTAAATAAGGTCATGCTTTAAAAAAGGAAGGTGCTTGTGCAGGAGGGAGAAGCTGACCTGCCCTTGGATGAGATTCTGTGATATTTGCTCTCAGTTTGACTTCAGTTTCTTAAAAAATCTTGCTCAGAAATATTTTGGGCCCTTGGAGTTGAGATTTCCTGAAAGCAGTACAGAACGTTTGGGCTCTTGTCACCTCCACTGACCTGAGCCTGCCTTCTCTGCTGAATGAGAAGAGAGTCCAGGAAGTTGGAGACAACTATCCAGTAAATTAGTATCCTGTATGATAGCACAGAGCCTTGGACCATCAGTTTTGCTGAAATAATTTATGTGACGGGAACCTCATAAAGTTCAACGAGGAGAAGTACGAAGTCCCGCACCAGGGAAGGAGCAACCCCATGCACCAGAATGTGCTGGGGGGTGGCTGGCCAAGAGCAGCTTGGCAGTAAAGGGCTGGGGGTCCTGGTGACTGCCAAGTTGAACATGAGCCAGCCTCGTGCCCTTGCAGCAAAGAAGGGTATCCTGGTAAAAAAAATGGGGTCTTGGGCTTCATTAGACAAAGTATTGCCAGCTGATCGAGGGAGGGGATTCTTCTCTTCTACTCAGTGCTGGTGAGGCCACAGCTGGAGTGCTATGTCTGATGTTGGGCTCCTCAGTACAAGAGAGAGATGGGCATGTTGGAATGAGTCCAACAAAGGACCACTCAGATGGTGGGCTGGAGCATCTCTCTTATGAGGAAAGACTCAGAGAGCTAGGAATGTTCAGCCTGGAGGAGAGAAGGCTCAGGGGAAATTGCATCAATGTGTACAAATACCTGAAGGGAGAGTGCAGAGAAGATGGAGCCAGGCTCTTCTCATTGGTGCCCAATGGCAGGACAAGAAGCTGTGGGCACAAACTGAAATGTTTGAATGTCAGGAAACACTTTTTTACTGTGAGGGTGACCGAGCACTGGTGCAGGTTGCCCAGAGAATTGTTGGAGTCTCCTTCCTTGGAGATATTCAAAGGACATGGTCTAGCCAACCAGCTCTAGGTGGCCCTGCTTGAGCAGGGGGCTGTGGACAAGATGACCTCCAGAGTCCCTTCCAACCTCAACCACTCTGTGACTGAGTTGTGGACCTGTGCATAATCACAATCCCTTTGAAGGCACTGGGGTCCCAAAGCTAGCCCAGTCTTGCTAAGTAATGATTTCCCTGGCCAATGCACAAACTGCCATGAAAACTCTTGTTATTTCACAGCAACTTTAAAGTGGCAGGAAGAACAAGGCCACAGTGTTTGTCCAGGGCTAGGTCTGGGCAGGCTGGGCTGGTGCATCCCCCTGCACCGTGGCATGCTCGGCCCCTTGATCTGTGCCAGCAGAGCAAACTGTGCTGGTCTGGAGGCTCCCTGCTGCCTCTGGGCTGGCTTTGAAGATTATTGGGAGTTCACTTCTAGCGTTCAACACATCAGAAAGTTTACTCTCCAGTGCACGATGTGCGATGCACTTCCCGCTCATCTCTCATTGCTCTCCTGGGTTCCCACTTCCTGGAGCTCAGTGCTGGGCTCCCCCTGTGGCACCATATGCGAGATGAGTCTCAGGGTCTTGGCCATTGCAGTAGCTGTGACCTGTCGAGGGCCACATGTTTGTATGGGTGAAGGACCTGGAGCATCTCGGGAACTGGCTACAGCTCTCCTTTCCTTTTGAAATGCTCATTCAGGGCACGCTCGAACCCCCAATTTCCTCTTCGCTGGCTGAGGCAGGTCAAGAGGAGAGCCAGGTTTGCTCTGCTTGACCTTCTACAGTGAGTCCCATCTGTTTGCCAGGGTTTAGCCTGAGGCGGCTTAGCTAGAGCAGGGAGTGATCTTTTTTTGTCAGCCTCATGACCGGTTGTAACTCCTGGGAAGCCTACAGCTTTTGCTAGAAAAAGCAGCATGCGGATAATAATATATTTCCAGAAAATGACACGCTACATTTTTTTTCCAGATAGAAGTTTTGATACTTCAAAATAAGTCTGTTCTTCCTTGCACCTAATAAAGAAGCGTTAAACCTAAAGGGCCTTCCCTGAGGTCCCCACACCCGTTTGGCACGTTACGCTTTTCTACCGCTCAGAGTAACGGCTGCGACCGGTGTTTCGCTCCGTTCCCACACCTCGCTGCCACCACCCCCGCTGGAACAGCCCTGCGCCGGCCCCCAGAAGGGTTTTGCTGGGGAGGTGCGGTGGCTGCGCCGCTGGCCCCAGTTTCCACCGGCTCCAGGTGCAAAGCACACCGGGGTGCTCCTTTGCTTTCGCACTTTGCTGTGACTTCTCAGCACGCCGGTCCAAGGGAAAATGAGAAGCGCAGAGTCAGCACGTTAACTGCCCGCTGGGTCGCACCCTGCTCAGCCCGGCACCTTGCCTTGGCCAGGAGTCGGGACACCGGCCGCGCTCCTACGCAGTGAAAAATTGTTTCCTACCCTAACTGGGATTTAAAGAAAGTGGTTATATTTCAAGGGGGACCAAATTAATATTTGCCTCCTGCTTTGCTTCCGCCCTTCAAAGTTTGCCTTAAAAGCAGCTGGAGTGTGAGACCCAAATCTGGATCCTTTATGGCAGAATATCAGGCAAGTCATAAATATTCAGGAGGGCCAATTAATATGAGCCAGGATTGTGATATTTCTTGAAAGCTCTGATTGCCTGAAAAAAAAAAAGAATCTCACCTTACATTTTGAAAAAGAAGTAAAAAAGAGCAGCTCGTATTTCACATTATGCCACAGGTTAAAAAAAAATAGCTAGAAGAAGAAGAAGAGCTAGAAATAAAATACTGCATTTTTATCGCTGCTATTAATTTTAACGTATCACTGTCATTAATATCCCACGAGTCAGCAGAGGTATGTTACAGGTTCCTAGTCATGATTTTTTTTTGCTGCTGGCATTAGTATGTCTGTGCAATTTTTCCCCCGAGTTTTTGAATTTCCTTCTGATTTTCATATACAGCTGAAATTCCCCTCTCTTCAAGAACTCTTCATTTGAATCTGGGCTGAGACACGAGCTTCTCTTTCTTTTCTTACCAGAATAACAGCGCTACAAGGAGGTAGTACCTTTCTCAGCTGTGCAGACTAGTTATTTTTAAAATAACGCAACAAGAAGTAACTTCATGATATTTCTTTTCAGTTCACAGATTATTTGGGTAGATGGTTATTTTTTAAAAAGCATCTTCATTCCTGGAAGGGTGTTGGCCAGTGCTTGCATCAAAATATAATGGTTTGGGTTTTTTTTAATTTGTATTTTTCTAAATTTTTAAAGAGCCATCCGAATCACTTAGAGCAGGCGGTGCCATCTGCAGCAGCCATTTCGAGGGTTAGAAACGGCCCGCCGCGCTCCGTGTCGCACGGCAAGCTGCACCTTCCTGCTTGCCGTCCGCCCCGGCTCTCATTCAGCGCCTCACGCACCAGCCCTCGTGCTGCTGCCAGCCCACGCTCCCTGTGTATCAGCATTGATTAAACACCCCGGCTAGAAACCTGCCCATCTCCCAGAGGCTGAAGGACATGTTTTCCTCACGTCTAAGGAACGGCATTTTAGCAGCACTTGAGGTTATGGTGCCCACGCACATCCGCGCTGGGCCGTATGGGCGCCTGTTCGCATAGGCGTGGTGATTTCAGGAAGCCGAATAAAATTAATCCATCTGCTTCACCTAAACCACTTCTTGTGACCAAAGACATTGGTGGAGCTGATGAAGGACCTTAAACCAAATGCTGCCCTGAAGCTGGACACTGTGCGTGGCTCTAGGTCTCATTTTCATCAGCATATAAACTCCTTCATTGCACTTTCTGCCCTATGAATTACTGCTGTGTCCTTCTGATGCCCCACTTTGCATACTTTTCATTCCCAACTAATGGTGACACCTGTAAAAGTAATGCATCTGGACAGCTGAACCCTCCCATGCTCTTCCACGCTTAGCACCCTGTTAGCAAAACAGGGCTGAGGGGAGAGGGTTACCTCAAAGAGCCAGACCAGGAGGACAACGGCACCCATGGAACTCATCATGCTGCTGTAGTAGTGCAGGAGGGCTTCCCGGCAGCCACGGCGCCAGAGGTTCAGCTCCTCCGTTTGGTAGTCGTAGCTGTAGTGAGCAGAGTTGTTGGTGACCTGGTACTGGATGCAGGGTCTCGGGGAGCTGGGGTTGCAGCAGCTGAAAGGGACGCCGTCCACCAAGTACCTTCCGTCCACGTTGCTTTTGATCCGACTATGGGCAAGGGCAGAAGGAAGCGTGAATACACACACACATGTGCACACATATAAATATATACCAGAGCAAACTCACGTGAGAAAGGAAAGCAAAGGCGACACGGATTTCCCACCGTGCCTCCTGGCCATACCGTTTCTCCACATCCCCTCTTTATACAGCGGCGTTTGTCCCAGGTGTTTTTCCGCTCTGAAATCCTTTTCCGTGTCAAGGTTACACTGAGCCTATAATTATCTCTTCGTGATGGGAATGCACCCTCTCGGGTCACTTCTTCAAATAAATTAGTTTTTAAGAAAAGTGAATAGCGGAGAGAGATTTCAGGAGAGGCAGTAAGAAAAGAGTGATCTCAGCATAGTTAGGGTGGAAGGGAGGTGCTGGAGATGACAAGAGCTTGAAAAAGGACCCACGAAGGCCTTAGGACCCACCATATCCAGCTGGACCAGCAAATCCCGTCCAGCAAAGCTAATAGCTTCTCTTTGATGATAATAGCTCTAGGAAGGAGTTATGCATTTATTCTTGGCTTGGGAAGGTAGCCAATATTTAAAACATGAAACATGCTTCAGGAACAGGATGTTGAAAAGTTTCTGAAGTCCTTGCAGGAGCTCCCTAACTACTGTTCATTTGAGACTGTGGTTGCTCTCCATAAACAGCCATTTGGTCTGGTGCTTTATGAGATGTTTAGATGAGAGATACTTAGAAGGCAAATAGTTCCACTGGCACTGCAGAAGAAGACTATAATAAGAGGACTGCAACTCTAACAAATGCCATTTCACTTAAAAATGACAGAATGGAGAGCCCAAATGATCTAGAAAGGTGAAAAAATATAAAAATCCGAGTTGCTTGTAGTTTTCTGCATGGATATCTCAAAGTTGTGTCACAGAGAGAGGTGATCGCAACAGCCTGGTGAAGCAAAACTCCACTTTGCAGCCGTGACCTAAATATATCTAAACGCCACATGCAGTTCAGGATTTATCTCTAGATGTAAAGCATGCTCTGGCTTGGGTCTGATTCCCACTGATGTGTAAATGCTCCACCAGCTTCAGAGAGTTTGGATCATGCCTTTGTTCTCCAACTAACATAAAAATCCTGTTGTGGGGGAGAGACTCCCACCTTCCTCGGAATTAAGGAGAACTTTGCTATAGGCTTCAAAGGGGCCAGACTATCTCACCAGGAGTGTCAGCAGAGACAGTACACCACCACGTAGTTCAAACCTTGAATTCACTCATTGACATCCATTTGTGGTTTTTCAATGCCGTATTTCTTGCCTCAGTAGTACAAAGAAATTGCCCTGAGTCTCAGTCCCAAACAAGACATCATTTATTAAGGACAATATAACCTCGTTTTCCCTCTGTGCTTTGCCCTTCCACCGCTGCTGGATTAAGTTACAGCTCGCAAATCTCCATATAATGCTGGCAAGGTGAACTTATTATGTTTTCAAGTAGTTATTTATACCCGTGGGTATACCTTTGCACTGCAAATACTCCCTTATTAAATAGCAAACGTATTTATTATAACCCCGCAGTGCAACAGGTTAAGCCTGTAACAGTTTTCACTATAAAGTCCTAGTTCACCTGTGCAAAAACAACCCGACCACCCAACAAGTTAAAACAATAAGCAGAGACAGAGAAGTGAAATACCACTTACACAGTCAGGCAGGGATCCCAAGAGATACACAGAGCTTTTTTTTTCCCTTTTTCAAAATTACTCCAGACATTTTAACACAGGCAGTGTATTTAAAAGGCAGATTGCTTCCCGTGTGCAAGACCTTCTGTGCAGCCGCAGACTATGAACATCAATGAATGATGTTTCCAAAGAACTCTGAACAACAAAGTTTTCCCCAATTATTAATTTTTTTAAAAGGTTGTGGGTATTTATGGTCAATGCTCATTTTTTAATTTCAAAAGTTCATTTGTTCTTACGTTCATTTTTTAATTGCACTTACTGCGCCTGACCTGATTTTGAGATTACTGCCTCTTTGGGCACTTACATCAGAGCCATTAAAGTGTTTCTGGTCAGCACGCTGTGCTGGTTTGTATAGAGGAAACTAGTGCTGTTTTCATGAGAGTTTTAAAAAAATTGGGCACACACACATATATATATATATCTCTTAAACTTGTTTTTGTACAAGAGAGAACTTAAAATGCATTTGGCTACAAGGGACACTGTGTAAAAATAGGAATGCAAGGGGTGTGGATGGCTCAATATTGTCACAGTGCTGAAGCAATCCAGTAAGGGAATATAAAAATAAAATTCCAAATCTTAAGGATTTAAGACACATACGTGAGTTATCAGTAAACCATTGCTGTTTCTGTTTCTTTCCATGAGATTGATTAATTGCCAATGTCTAAAGTGGGGCTTTAAAAGTGTTGTCAGCAGCGTATATCCAGGGAAGTCTTTTCTTAGGAACTTAAGTCACCCTGAAATCTGCTTTAGGAATAGTGAAATTCTGATACTTTCCTGTTGATTTTGGAAGTAGGTATGTGTGGGGTAATAATGGGCTTATAAAAAGATAAGAGGCAGTAAAAACCACCATTTTCAGTCTGTTTACATCACACTGCCTAAGAGTGAGAGTTGTATTTTGGTGCTTTATATTTTCTGGATAATGTAAGAGGAATTTGTCAGGGGAAAAGCAATCTAGCTGAACATTTGGGATGCATATTAAGCAAGAGCAGAGGACATGCCCTTTTTATACAAAGCCCCCCCTCCCAGAGAGTGCCCGTTGTGATGTCCATTTCTTTAATATAATACTGATCGAAGAACAGTACTACATGGTACAAACCCCACAAAGCCACTTACTCTTTTACTTCTTTGGAGCTGAAGTCCAGATATCTGTTGCTGATCCACTGAATTTCAAACCAATCTTTGAAGCCGCTGTTTCCACAGCATTTGAACTCAATTTGGAGCATGTCAATGGTCTTCTTCATGAAGCATCTTCCCGGGGTGTCTGTGTCCCGGTAGAACTTCATGCCGTTCTTGAGCCCCTGGGCCAGCGTGCTCTCCAGAGAGCCCCGCATGAGAAAGCAAATCAGAGCAGTGAAGAAAATGAGTATGTTAAAGAAGAAACATAGTGCCAGGTAAGGTTTCAGCAAAGGCTTCCACTTGGCAAATTTAGCGGGATCCAGAGAATCGTAACAAATTTTGCCAGCAAAACCATTGAAGGCGCAGGATAATATACCCATCAATATCAAAGAATTGGGCACAAAGTGGCTTTCAGAATTGTCCATCACTTCGCTTCGCTTCCGGAGTTCAATTTTGAGGAACAACCCCATGCTAAAAACAAGGATTCCAGCAAACACTGAAAACCAGTTCATGAGCCATAGTCCCTGCGCTAGTTTTACCCGTTTCTTCTGGTTGAATTTGACTTTCAGCAGTGCCATCTTCGTAATGTGAGATGTGGGAAGATTTTGCAGCCTGGACCCCTCTTCTTGGAGTAAGCGACTCGAGGAAGAACCATTCAGGCGTTGGAAGAGACCCCGAACGGCATGGCGGGAAACAAGCCACTGCACGGTCTTTCCATCTTGAGCTCCCCCGGTTAGGATTCAAGGAAGTAAAATATTCAAAGGTCCAAATTAACAATTTCACATTAGTGAGAATAATAGGCAATTAGCACCTACAACTATTTCTGGTGGTTCCTTCCGAGCAAAGGAGAAACAGTCTCAAGGTTTCAAATGATTTGATCTGGATCTGCAAGACGTCATTCTAATACCTTTAATCATTTGATCCAATTTGGAGAAATGTCTGTCAACAGATGAGTGGAAATAATCCCTCATTTTACTATTTAGTAGATTTGTGCTTTCTTATGATAGGCTGCTGGGCAGAACGTGAAAACCCAGAGGTATAAAAAGATCTTTGTTGCCAGAAGAATATGGATCCTTTGAAGAAAAATGAAGAGGCCTCTGAGATTAAAAAAGGCTGCTTGAATACAAAAATATACTTCTCCTACGTGATCCTGATTTATTCGTATCTACAGCCAAAACCACCTTTCTAGTCCTTATCCTTCTGTGTTGACCTGAGATGACATCCCATGGCTTATGTGTTCGGGAAGCAGATAAGCGTGTAGTTTACAGTGACCTAAAAAAACTAAGCTTGGCATT
Organism: Psophia crepitans; assembly: GCA_013399095.1. Lineage (NCBI taxonomy): Eukaryota > Metazoa > Chordata > Aves > Gruiformes > Psophiidae > Psophia > Psophia crepitans. The sequence continues at coordinate 2,131,820 of VWZZ01004976.1, read as the reverse complement.
TTCTATTTACTTCCATGGCCTGTACCATCTCTGGGAGAAAGGAAAAGTTCAGAGAAACTCAATAAATAAAGCCCAGCCTGAAATCTAGAGATGCTTTTATAAAAAGTGAGCTGACATGAGCAGCTTACTGGATAATCACCGGGCCAGGGAGGGAGGAGGGCTGCCCAAGGAGACTGGGGAGCTCGCACCAGGGAGGAATTTGACCCAGCGGCTGGGGAGGGACCCTCAGCTCCTTGTTACTAGCCAGCGCAAGGGAGGCATCCCTGGGGTCCTCGGGGTCTGCCGAGGAACCTGCAGCCTGGCTCTGCTTTCACGCGAGGGATGGGATGCAGCCCCCTCCTTCGGCGGTGGCCTTCCTCCTTGTGCCACACAGCTGTTTCAGGCCAGCACGGATGCTGGGCATGTGCTCTTTGCAGTGCCTTAGGAGTTTTACTTGCTTGGAAATATCACCTCCTGCTCCCCCCTTGCCCCGTGGAGCTATTGGAAAATTCCTGCGCTGGCTCACCACCTGCCATGGACACACAAAATCAACCCCAGGCAACCAGAAGCAATGCAGAATTCACCTGCAGGTGTGTGGGGGTGTGGGTGCTAACGCCGCAGGTGAGAAAGGAGCAGCCCCAGGAGAGGGATGGGGAGGCTCTGCCCTGACCCAAGCCAACCTGACCTGCTGCTGCCCCCCCCAACTGCCCTGGGGGCATCCCCTAGTGGCTGCCAGCAGCAGGGTGCACTGACCGTGAAGGTGAAGGGACCTGCCCAGGAGGAAGGCAAGTGTGAAAAATAATAATAATTTAAAAAAAAATACTGAAAAATAACATTTTGATTGCTGCTGTATGGTACTATGGATGCTGCTCAGTTACTGTTTGGGATCCTGGAATGCTGGAGGTCTCTTCAGTAAGGACAAAGGCTATCAAGCTGTTACTTTCTCCTGTGCTAATAGAAGGTTTTTGTGATGGTCCTTTCCTGGCCTATGCAGGTGCTGTTGGAGTGACCTGGACAGCAGCTGGCAGTTGGGATTTTTGTAAAGGATCCCTGGCTGTCCGCACTGCTGCTGCCCTTGCAGGTGAAGGGTGAGCGTGTGAAAGGAAAGGAGAAAGGCAGTTATCCATCGGGGTTAGTCTCTCTGCTTGCCATGAAATGAGTGAAAACTGCTGTTTCTTGGGAGAGTCTGTTAAATATTTTTGTGCAATAAGCCATGGCACTGAAATGCCACCTCTCCTGGCTCCTTGACGAAATATCCCATAACCATGCAGTGCATGTTACTCCATTTCACGGATTCCTGCAGGGCTCAGCTAGGAAATGTGAGATAGTTTGGAGGGTGTATTTATTTGACAGCCTGAAGTTAATTCTAAACAAATGAACTTGAAACTATTTCCTTTCTTGTCAATGATGACAGAGTGAAACTCCTGTTAAAGTGAAAAAGAATTTTCTGTCAGGTCTGTGGATCACAAGGATATACAGTGAAATGTGTTCTGCAGTGCAATTAACAGGACAAGAAATAGTGAACTTGCCCACAGCAGCAGTGAGCCTGGTGCTGCCCTGGATAGGGGGAAGTTTGTGTTCAGGAGCACAGAAGGCACTCTGAATACCCGCTACCTTAATAATTTAACATTCAGATGTCCACAATAAATCTGATGCAGCAAAACCATGCTAGTGGATACACTCGTGGTGTTTCCTCTTAGCTCAGTAATGAAAATAGTGAAATAGAACATGCAGGATATGCTCCAGGGCTCATTGATCCCTCCAGGTTTACTCTTCTCCTTAAACAAAGGTAATAGGAGGGGTCCTAAGAAGTCCTCCTAAGTAGTGAGTTCTTTTTGGGAGATGGTCAGTGATTCACCTCATCACAGAATGGTTTGGGTTGGAAGGGACCTCAAAGATCATGTAGTTCCAACCTCCCTGCCATGGGCAGGGACACCCTCCACCAGACCAGGCCGCCCAAAGCCCCACCCTACCTGGCCTTTCATGCTCAGGAAGGGACACTCAGGTACTAATTAGATCATTAAGACTTCAGGTGGTACTTTTAAAGGGATCACAGAGAGCGATCAACATAACCAAAACAACCCAGATTTGGAAATCTGCTGTTTGTTTACATAGTTTCAGTAGTTCAATACCAGCTGGGGACTTAGTGGCAAAAACTACCCACCTACCAAGTTAACTCACCATGCTTGGACACTTTAAAGGGGATTGGTGTCAGTAAATCATATGCAATACTCTGGTGCTTTCTTAAAAAAAAAAAAAAAAATTAAAAAAAATTAACACTTTTACAAGTGGGGAGTTAATACTTCCCACTCGTCCCAGACACCACAGAGCTGACAATTCCTGTGCAAGCTTCAGTGCAAAGGGATCAGCTGAGGGCTGTCAAGCAGAGCAATCTAAGGAAGAAGGTGGTTATGGGGGATCATTTAGAAGTGTTTTGGGGTGTGAACAGCACAAAAAAGAAAAGTTGTGTTGCCTAGCATCTGCTTTTCTTACAAATCTTTATCTTAGCTGGGATTCACCTTTAATTGGGCAGACTTACTATCACTTTCTATTTCAAATAGAAAATACTGAAACTGATCCATAGTGGATAAAAGATAATTGCAGCAAGGATGTTCAAGTTAATGGTCTTCTCAGAGGTTGCATATCAACTCAAATGTGTAATTCACATGCCATTTTGAAGGAAAAAAAATGGTAGAATCAAATATTCAAATGATTGTTGATCTGCTAGAACTCAGCATGAATGTGTTCAAATTCAAAATATTGTTAAAAAACAATAATTTCTATGGATAACAAACAATATTGATGCCTTTCTAAAAAACTGTGCCTGATAACCTAAATATAAACTATAAATTTACCAGTTAATGCTAGAAGGGAGGAAAAAGTTGGGTTTTAATGCAAACAATTCAAGCTGGTATTTGCTATACAGTCTGCTGCCCAGTCCCAGACCAGCCGTGCTCCTTCCATCTTCAGGAGTATAAGATGTAAGTACTGTGTTCAGCTCTGGGGCTTCCAACATAAGAAGGAAGTGCATCTTTGCATCCCAATAAAAAAAAAAAAAAAGTCAGGCAAAAATGCACCGAGGCCGGCATGGATGAACAAGGAGCTCCTGGACAAACTCAAACACAAGAAGGAGGCCTACAGAGGGTGGAAGCAAGGGCAGTAGCCTGGGAGAAATAGAGAGAAAATGTCTGAGCAGTTAGGGAACAGGTTAGGAAAGCTAAAGCCCTGAGAGAATTAAATCTGTCCAGAGATATCAAGGGCGACAAGAAAAGCTTCTACAGGTACATCAGTGATAAAAAGAAGACGAGGGAAAATGTGGGCCAATTCTGGAATGAGATGGGAGACCTGGTTACACAGGACATGGAGAAGGCTGAGGTACTCTGACTTTTTTTTGCCACAGTCTTCACCGGCAAGCGCTCCAGCCACACCATCCAAATCACAGAAGGCAAAGGCAGGGACTGGGAGAATGAAGAACCCCACACTCTAGGAGAAGATCAGGTTAGAGATTACCTAAGGAACCTGAAGGTGCACAAGTCCCTGGGACCTGATGAGCTGCAACTGTGGGTCCTGAGGGAACTGGCAGATGAAGTTGCTAAGCCACTATCCATCATATTTGAGAAGTTGTGGCAGTCTGGTGAAGTTCCCACTGACTGGCAAAGGGGAAACATAACATCCATTTTTAAAGAGGGACAAAAGGAAGACCCAGGGAACTATAGGCTGGTCAGTCTCACCTCCGTGACCAGCAAGATCATGGAGCAGATCCTCCTGGAAACTATGCTCAGGCACATGGAAAATAAGGAGGGGACTGGTGACAGCCAACGTGGTTTCACTAAGGGCAAATCATGCCTAACCAATTTGGTGGCCTTCTATGATGAGGTTACAGCATTGGTGGACAAGGGAAGAGAGACCATCTACCTATACTTGTGCAAAGCATTTGACACTGTCCCACACAAATTCTTGTCTCTAAATTGAGAGATATGGATTTGGCAGATGGACCACTTGGTGGATTAGGAATTGCTGGATGGTTGCACTCAGAGTTGTGGTCAACAGCTCAATCAACAAGTGGAGACTACTGACAAGTGGTGTTCCTCAGTGGTCAGTATTGGGATTGGCACTGTTTAATGTCTTTGTTGGCAACATGGACAGTGGGATCGAGTGCACCCTCAGGAAGTTTGCTGATGACACCAAGCTGCGGGGTGCGGTCGACACTCTGGAGGGAAGCGATGCCATCCAGAGGGACCTTGACAGGCTTGAGAGGTGTCGTGGTTTTACCCCAGCCAGCAGCTGAGCACCACGCAGACGCTCACTTAGTTTGCCCCATCCAGAAGGGGGAGAGAACCAAAGAGTGAAAGTGAGAAAACTCGTGGGTTCAGATACAACAGTTTAATGAGTGAAGCAAAAGCCGCG
>VWZZ01004976.1:2107395-2118008 GCA_013399095.1 Psophia crepitans | reverse complement strand
AGTTGCGGCGCCCCCGCTGATTGGCGGGCTGGGGGGCTCCTAGCGGCAGGGGAGGAGGGTGGGAGGGAGGAGTCTCCCGTGGTTTTAAAGGGGCCGGCGCCTCTCTGCGGGATGGGGTGAGTCTTGGCGGCAGGTGCCGCGCTCCGTGGGGCGCGCTATCCCGCTTCCCAAATTAGCAGCTGGGCTATAAATAACCCCCTGCCCTCCCCCCTCTGCGTGCGTGTGTAAGTGCCCGCTTCTTCCCACCCTTCCCCTTCACTCACTCCCTTCCCAGGCCGCGCCCGCGGTGGGGAGTGCGGCGGCCGGTGGCGCGGGGGCGGCCCCGGCCCCTGCTGCCGGCACCCACACCCCCCCGCTTATTTCGCCGCGGCCCTTCCTGCGGGCGGCAGAGCTGCGAGGGGACCGGGGGCGTCTTCTTCCCGCTGCAGGGCTGGAAGGAAGAGGGCGGCTCCGCGGCGGGTCGGGCGGCCGAGGGCCCGGGCTGCGCTGCGTGCCGCGGGCGGTGGCGGCAGCAACTCTCCGCCTGCCCTTAAAAATGAAGTCGGGTCGGGCTTGGCTGCTCGGGTCTTGTCTGAGCTGGGCGTGTGTTTCTGGTAGGTGTCAGGCTGCCCGCGGCCGAGCGCGGTGCCTGGCGGCGGCGGTCCCAGTGGGCCCGCGGTGGGCTGCAGCTTCGCAGGGCCGCTGCCCGCGGTGCCATAAACCGCCCCTTCTGTTCCCGCTTCTGCGGCGAGGTGGTTGTGAAAAAGGCTGTTGGTATTTGCAGGTAGCTGCGGAGGTGCTGCCGAAGGGACTGTGCGTCTCCTTAGCTGCTTGTTCGGTTTCTGGGGGGTTTTGCTGGAGAAGGGGGCTCAGCTCTTGAGGGAGGGGGTGAGAGCGGTGCTGGTGGGTGCCCGTGCCCCGGGGAGGGCTGCGTGAGAAACCCGCAGAGGCCTGTGTGGGCTCACGGCAAGGAGGGCGGGAGCCGTTTATGTTTTGTAATTGGGAGATGCGTTTTAAGGAAACTTGCAGGACGAACCAGAAATGCAGTGCACCGGGCTGCAGAGTAAAAAGTGGCCATCATTCTGATGCATCCGTTTGAGAGCTCTTCTGTTTCATGGAAGGTTATTTTTTGCGATGCAAGTTACACAAAGCACGCTCTTAGAAACATGTAAAATAAATTTAACTCCTGTTTCCACAAATATCATCTCCTGTCCCTTGGCATTTCAAAGTTACATATAGTAAATTTACAGGGTACCAAAAACTGTCCATTCAAACAAAAATGTAAACCCAGAGTAGATATGCTGAACTTACTGTCTTGTATTTGGTGAAAGCGTGAGGGTTTTGTCTAGTGTTCCTGTTTGAAGGTATGGATTTTTCTGTTACTTAAGGTGAGCGCTTGAAAGAAGCCTTAGCTAGAAAATAACCATTATTTTCTGTTTTAATTTCTGTGTTGGCCCTAGCGTCGTCAGAGGGTAGGGAGTACCTGAACCTAATATGTAATAATGGCAGCTCAGTTAGGATGATAGAAGAAAAGGCAGAGAAATGCCTTGTAACACATAAAGGACTTGCACTAAAATAGGGGATGTTCTTTTCTTACCATTGGTACAATATAAATTAAGGGATTGTTGCATACGGCTAGTACTGTGGGGCAGGTTGGATGAGGGACAGCAGCCCTTCACTGTCACAACACTGCAGTGTTAGTGTGTCCAGAATTTTGTTTCTGAAAAATGAGGCTGTCTTAAAAACTCTTACCTTATAGAAAGGGAGAATGCTTAATCATGAAAAAGAGAAGGAAATCTTGAAATGTTATCACTTGATTTTTTTTTTATACTAATGTGTTTAAAAGATGCGTTTAGTAAGCCTGAGGCATTTTTGCTAATAGGGTCAAATTCGCTCCTGCAGTAATGTTCTGTTAGGCAGGAATATGGTGGGATTAATTCACTGTAAGAAAAGGAAATAATCCTTATTTCCATCTTGTTTCGTAAGAAAGATGTGTAAGCTTCATTTTACATAGCAGGCTTTTTTGCCCTATGCTCCCACGAGTGTAGGTAATATAGATGGTAACAGTGATGTAAGTGCTTAATCCCATACATGAGAATATGGATAGAAAAAGGTTTTTGCTGTATTTCACTATGCACAAATGTAACTGGAGTATGGCTTTGTAGTGTTCCACAGATGTGACTGGGTGGATGAACTGCAGTGGGTGAAACAACATTACATATGAAAAGAAAACACTAGTGCACACGGCTCAAAATACATGTTAAGTATTTTATGCTGCAGTATAATGATTACTTTTTATTACATTTGGGCAGTTAGAAAGCTAGGTATTCTAAATTGTTTTTTCTAGAGGTGATAGGAGGTGGAAACTAATGAGGACCAAATACGCTTGTGAATAGGAGCTTCTGGAGAGACTGGAATCTTTTCACCTTGCTAATGCGCACAAATGATTTTTAGGTTAGAAGCAAAGTAACCCCAGAGACAAGAAAGTGAAGTGTATGACCATGATGAAGAATTAAAAAGAGGCAGTAAAATTCTTCTAACTATCTCATCTTGATGTTCCAAATTTACCTTCCGCACTTAAAATTTGAGGTTTTGGTATAATTGTTATTGGTATGTATATTTTTTGGTGGCAGTGTAAAGACTGACAGTTTTCTTCCTGACTTTGCTGGCAGCCAGGTCCAGGCTGCTTAGCACACTCATTATAAGCCGTAGAGAACAGAGGATTTACAATTTCCCAGACAGTAACCACCTGAATAAAATGCAAGCCTTCTAGCTCAGTCTTGAACTTGTTTTGGTAAGCAGTTTAGCTGTGTGAGGGTATTAGAATAAGAGTAAGGCACATGGTCCTGTCTATGTTGTAAATTTTTTCCTACTTTCCCCCTGCCCCAGACATGCTTTAGTTCCTCTCTGGTTTGGCAGTGGATAGTAGTCATTTCAGTAAGACTTGTGCCGTTGCCTGGACTGTACAGTGTTACTTGTCTTACATGAAGTTGCAGGTTGCATATGCTTACTTGAATCTAGTGCCGTGAAACTCCAAACTGTGAGCTCCATTATGCATGCTTAGAGGTTTAAATCTGTATCATGTGGCTATAGCTCTTGAATGCTATCTACCTAAAATACTTTGTACTGATTTAAACTAGCTGAGCAGAATGAACTCACAGCCTTTTGAAGTGAGATGTATTGCACAGTTCAGGTGAAGGTTCAAGATCCTGTATCATTCCATCGTTACTTTAAGAGGAGCGAGGTGTAAAAGTGAGATCTATAGACACAGCCTCGTAATAATGAAGTCTTAAACCTGAGGTTCCTGAGCTTGTGAAAGTCAAGAACCTCATAGTTGTGGTGTGATCTTTGAGATGTAGACTTGCGCTCTCTGAAGCAGAGGAGGTAAATACAGTTATTCCTTATCATCGCTATGTGCATTCCCAAGACTGACATGTTTTATTCCAAAGGGTGTAGAATCATAGAATCTTTAAGGTTGGAAAAGACCTCTAGGATCATCAAGTCCAACCATCAATCCATGTCTACTAAACCATGTCCCGAAGTGCTATGTCTACACTTTTCTTGAACACCTCCAGGGACAGTGACCTCTCTGGGCCGCCTGTTCCAATGTCTGGTCACCCTTTCAGTGAAGAAATTTTTCCTAATACCCAACCTAAAGCTCCCCTGGAGCAATTTGGGGTCATTTCCCTTTGTCCTGTTGGTTGGGAGAAGAGACCAACATCCACCTTACCACAATTTCCTTTCAGGTAGCTGTAGAGGGCAATAAGGTCTCCCCTGAGCCTCCTCCAGACTAAACAAGCCCAGTTCCCTCAGCTGCTCTTCATAAGACCTGTGCTCCAGACCCTTCACCAGCTTCACTGCCCTTCTCTGGACGGGCTCCAGGGCCTTGATGTCTTTTCTTTTTGTAGTGAGGGGCCCAAAACTGAATACATGTAATGCATGTACATTGCACCGTCACACACCAAAATACGCTATTTTGTCTTTTAGCTGTGTTTTCAAGAAAAGCAGCACCCTCTGTGTCTTCCATGGAGCTCTTATCTGATAGATGTGATCTCTTCCTGTTAGACTGAGTTTCTCCAGAAGAGATTAGCAGATAAACGTAATTACTTCTGGCTGCAAAGTATATACTTCAGTGGCTTGTGCACCCATCCTATTCTACTGCCGGTTTTAAGAAAGGCTTCTTGAACTTCTCTGGCACTGTGATGGGGCATCAGAGATGTAAGCTGTATTATGATCCATTTAAGACACTGTAGAGTTTTCACAGTGGAATGGGGGTTTTGGTAAAAGGGGCTGTTGAGTCACTCTATCTCTGTGTTCTTCTCTTGGGGAAAAAAAAACCAACCACATTCTTTTAACATTATGTTTGGAATACTGATTGGGTTTTATTTAAAAAAGCCTTTGTTTGGACTAAAATGTTATGCTTTATATTTTTGGCCATATGGAAAGGCAAGACAATGTAAAATATGTATGTTTTTAAATCACTAATTAGAGAGTTAGAGCTAAAACTATAAAACTTACTTGGTACACCTTAATTACTGTGAGTAATGCAAAAGCTTTGAAATGTAATCCTTGGGAATGCTTAAGATACTAATTACGTTCCAACCAGTCAAGGTGCACTTGTTTTTGAAGCGAGTCAGACCTGGTCCCTGCCGAGGACCTGGTATTCCCAGTGCCAAAGGTGGAGAAACAAACTCATTTCTACAAAAATGAGTTATCCTCCAAAACCAGGAACAGACTTCAAAGCATAATGTTTTATGACAAGAGGCACTTCAAGATTAATAAAGCAAGACCCAAATATGCTAAACACAAAAGCTCAAAACCAGAAGAGCACTTAAGTTGGGCCCAGGCCTGGCTGCTAACTGGTATTTAGAATCCTAGCTTGCTAATTGCCATTACTTAAATTCCAAAGACCAAGTATGTAAACTACAGATGCTGTTTTATGGACTGTCCCTTCGAGGTAGTTATTCTATTAGTTCTGGAGTTCCTAAGAGATTTTTTTTTTCCAGTTCTTCACTTCAGATGCTTTTACTTTATTTATGTTAAGCCATTTCAGAAACCTATGTTTGTTATTGGACTTGCCAGTTCAACAGACCACATCGGTTCAATAGTATATCAAAGTTTTCCATTTTGGAATTGTGAATCTTAATTGCAAACATGTTCCATTTATTTTTCTGAATAATGTAAATAGAATTAATTTGAAATCATTATATCCAAGTTTACTGATTTTCTGTTAGCTGTCCTGTAGTATATTCATTAGTTAACAAAACTAAACTTGCATTCTTTTTGCCTTTTATTCATCCTATGAAAAAATCTGTCAGCTATAATTTTGAAGGAGGACTGCTTCCTATTATTAGCATTTGTTCTTCGGGCTAAGTTGGCGAGAATAAATTCTGTTCATATTGATAATGCTTTCCAGTGATAATATTAAGACTTATGTTACAGCAATCTTTATTCATATCCAAATTTTACCCAGTTGGTTTCTAGTAGAGTCCCAGAAATACCCAAGTAAAACCATTCTTTCTCAAAAGTTGTGACTTAGATGATGCTTTTTTCATAATGTCCCTTCTGTTCTTCCATTTTGTCTTGTCCTTATACAAATACAGCTTCGCATGTTTCTGTTCCTTTCCTGAACGTGTTTGGTATTACTGTTCCACTGTTTCTGTTATCCCTGTAACACTTGGTTTCATGTTTTATGGCTCCATTTTTTGCTTAGGTTCCTTCTATTAATATTTTTTTTTTGTTTTAATCATCCACAGCACCTCGGTTGAATTAGGAATGGTTCTTTTGTTAGCTTCATTGCCTGGCTGCTGTGTTTAATTACTACTACTCTTTTTTAAAAAAAAACCCTTGTGTCCATCTACTCATTAACAAACCCATGTATTTCTATGTCCTTACCTGTTTTTTTCCCTGTTCATCTACGCTAACTGAACAAACTATGAATATTATATGAGCTTCTCCCAATTTCTGCCATAATCTTTAGTTTAAATTTCTTCTGTAAATTTTGGCAATGTTAGTTGTTGGATATTATTTCTCCAGATACAGTAGTAAAGTTCTGTCTCCAGAGGTGTTTTTTTCCCAATACATTTCAGTGGCTTGAATATCTTAACATTATTCTAAACTGGAAGTGAGAGCTATTAATCTTTCCAACTTAATTCTCCTTTTTAAGATACTCTAAGCTGAAGAATATGAGACTCTATTTAAATAAACCTGGAGCATTATACAGTTATTCTTGAACTGATGTTGCAGTAATGATTTTACATTGTCACTTGTTTCAGCGGGAGGTCCAGTCACTACACTTCTCTCTGTTTTCTCTTCCATATGTCAGATCCACATCTCAGAGAAGCATAGTTCTCCAAAACCTGTTTGCTGGATTCATGACATAACAGCCCTGTTGGCCTTCCCACCGTCTCCAGTCACAGAAACCTGTCTTTCTTCTGATACTGGTGTCAATATTTTGTTCTCAGGTTCATTCTTAGTTGCCTCCTCTTACTACCTGCATCCCAACCAATCACTTCTTAAGATATGGATTGGTCAGATAGTCCTGTGTTTGGGATGATGATTGGTACTGGAGTCATGCAGCTTTGTAAGTTACACCATGCAATTATGACCCTGGTCTTGTAAGTACTGTTTTGTGTAAGTAAGGCATAGCATCAAGCTGAAATTTGTAACATTTAGGAAATTTTTACTGGTGTGTTATTTAAGTATTGGTGGTAACTATGCAAAATTTGGCAGTTCATATGGATATCAAACTGAATTTTTCTTGTGGTACATTGCATTCATATTTCAAGTTCGAGTCCTTGTCTCCCTTCATGCCGCTGGATTTAAGTGCTCTACTTTTCAAGTGTTGTGACCTCTACCTTTCTATTGCTTGTACCTTTTAATGATGACCTATTTGTTTCTGTGCCTTCAAGCTTAGAGTTTTTTATTCTTATCTAAATTAGTAATGAATAAGGCAGTATGTAGTTGGATAAATGGTGTGTGTGGTGATGAGCTGACACAAGAAACACGTGTCCTGGTTTCGGCTGGGATACAGTTAATTTTCTTCCTAGTAGCGTGTATAGTGCTGGGTTTTGGATTTAGGGTGAGAATAATGTTGATAACACACTGATGTTTTGGTTGTTGCTAGGCAAGGTTTACACCAAGTCAAGGACTTTTCAGCTTCTTATACTGCCCCACCAGTGAGGGGGCTGCGGGCAGCCAAGAAGCTGGGAGGTGGCATGGCCAGGACAACTGACTCAGGCTGTCCAAAGGGATATGCCATACCATATGATGTCATGCTCAGCATATAGCTGGGGGGAAGCTGGGCAGGGGCTTACGCTGCGGCTCAGGAACTAGTTGGGCATCACCAGCGGTCTGCTGGTGGTGAGCAATTGTGCTGTGCATTGCTTGGTTTTTATATTCTTTTATTGTTGTTATTCGCTTCCTTTTCTGTCATATTAAACTGTCATTATCTTAAACCATGACTTTTACTTTTTTTCTTTTTCTTTCCCCGCCTGATTTTCTCACCCATTCCACTGGGTGGGTGGGGGGAGTGAGCGAATGGCTGTGTGGTTGTTTCAGCTGCCTGCTGGGTTAAGCTGTGGGAGGTAAAGAACCTTGGGAGGAGGAAGTGCCATCACTGGAGCTGAAGCACTCAGTCTGAGGAAGCAAGGCTGCAATGTAGTGTAACTGGCATTCTTTTCCATCTAATATAGCTTCAAGAGGATGTAGTGAATTGAGGTTACAAAAGAACTATTCATGCAAGAGTCTTGGGATGACTGTGGAATTCATTTCTACAACGCAAATAGCTTAGTCCTTAAATTCTTTCTTATGGATCTGCTGCTGCTTGATCTTCTTTTGGGATACTAATTTACGATTGCACTAGAATCGGAACGCTTGTGATGCAGACCTGGAAAAATGGGCTGAATAACAATAAAGTGACTTGATCTAGGAGAGACAGAATGAATGGGGAGGGTGTTTTGTACCCCCTTATTTTCGCTCTCTCAATATCTAAGCCTATCACTTCTGCACAATCTGTAATTTCAGGGCTATGTATCTCAACTCGCTCCAAATGTCATGTGGTGTCTGTGCACACCTATGAGAGCAGTAGTTGTTAAATAGCATGGTCACAGTTTGACAGCTGATGTCAAAATATAGCCAAGTAGCATGTTGTGTGATGGGCGCAGATGATGTTCCCAGTAGCTGTACTTAAGAATTATTACACCAACGTCTATCTTGTAAAGATTTCTCCTGTTCCTTTTTGACACTGGTCTTGCCTTTCTTCTCATGCTTATTGACTCTTACTCCTTCTGAAGCTGCTGTGGGAAAATGTATGAGAAAATGAATGAATGTGATTGAGGAAGCTAAGGAGAGGCAGCAACTGAATGTGCATTGTATGTAATTTGGAGAGTAGGGCTCTGAGGACGACAGCTCTGGGCAGATGACCTTGGCACAGAAGAACTTTGACATATTAGGGTCTTTTGTGTTAATGCAGTAAGGCAGTGAGGAGAGGGGCGACCTCCTGGGGCAATGATACGCAGTTCAGAAACACCATGTGATCCTCTTAAAAAAACATGAGTACCTCCCTCCCGGCTAAAAGCAGTATTTCTTTAGAAATATGGTCTGGAAAATTCTGTAGTACACCAGAAAGTGCTAACCCTACAGCTGAAGGCTACATTCAAAATTCTTAGTATTAAAGGTACCATTAATTTTGCTTTCAGTGTGTACTTCAATCTGACTTACAAAGTCACATCCAGCTCTAAGCTGTTTTTTTCCTTTTTTTTTTAACCATTTATACTTTAGCCAATTTTGTTTCTGAACAGATATAGCAAATATAGAAATATATGCAAATTTACTTCTGCAGAGGGTACGATGTGTTCTGGTTTCGTTTTGTACGCTCAGTGGCAACGCAGAGGGTTTTCATTCTTAAACTCAGTGGCTTGTCTAGGTCGGGAGAAATCTAGTCGCTTCGGGGTTCTTCGCTGTAGATAATGTTAGCTCTCCTTCCAGTTCTGTACTGTCCCTGCTTAGCAAGGTTATTGCCCATGCTGCTTTGAAACATTCTTCAGGGAAAGTAAGTGGAAATTACGGTACAATCGTGGATAATTTATGTAGGCTTCTTGTGTTTCTCATGGCAAGGGAATCTGTTCAAAGTCATTTGTCCTCCTTTTTCCTATTCCTTCTTTGTATTGCCTACTTCCTATTCGTGGTTTCTGTAGGACTGGGAGAATAATAATAATAATATACCAGTGAGATACTCTGTCTTGTAACCTCTGAAGCAAAGTTCCTTCTGTTAACCAAATCAGAAGAATGCTTGTGGTGTCCCTCCAGCTCAGGAGTTCCTGAGCAACATTGTCTGAGACCAGTAATGCTGAGCAGGCTTTAATTCAGAGCAGGGCTTGGCCCCTTGAAGCATTTGCTGAAGTTAGGGACCTTGAAGTTTGGCCTTTTCTGATGCTAGTGTCAGGTTTGCTATAAGAGCAGTTAGGCCAGTGAGCTCTTTGACATGTGGTGTTGATGTCCGTGCTGTTGGCTATTCATACTGTGTTTATGAGAAGTGAATATATTGGCTGATGGACTAGGCAGCGCCATGCTTGTGTTCAGTAAGGACCTGTTGGTCTCGTGCTAAGGCCCGTTTGGTAGGGCCTGACCTTTCCATTAAGGGAGTGATTTGAAACTTCACTTAAATTTTCTACTGTGGACAGGCATGTAAAAAAGATTTGCAGGTGAGTCTTGGCTTTGGCAAAGGCTTGGAATCAGGCTTACCTTTTGTTTCCCATATTACCGTATGAATTGGTTGATTACTTAAATATATAACCAGAGTCTAGTTGAAAACAACGCTGAGGTGCTGACTTTTTTTTAAACATAAAATACCTGGTCAACTTCTTGGAGAAGGTCCAGTTAGTGCACTGCCCATAACCATTTTCATGTCGCTGTATTTAGAAACATAAGTGGGTTTTGAGTTGTAAAGCTAATGAAGAAGAATGCACTACTGAAGTCTTCAAATCCTTGTCTCAGTGGAGTTTTAACAAAGTTACTGTTTCTTAGGAAAAAAAAATAGAAAATGTTGCTGTGTGCAAGTCCTTGGGAATTGCGGTTACTAGAAGAAGAAGGGTCTTTAAAGAGATTTCTTGTTTTAAAAGCATTAGCATACATATTTCTACATGTTGAGAATCTAAGTCTGGTTTCAGTGTTACTGTTTTAAATAAACTAGGCTTGTAAGACCATCTGAAGGAAGAATTTTTAATTGTACTGAATAAAGTGAGTAATTTAAGTTGTATTAGTTTTGTAAAACCAAAAAGCTTTGAATAAAATTATATTAATGCTTTTAACTGAAATGAATTGTAGAATTTTATCAATGAACTCTCAATGCTATAAGCTTTGACTCCAAATCAGTGTTTTTAGGTTACCCAGACTTTTAAGTGGCTGAAATTTCTGCCAAGGGTGATAAGAACATACCTTGAAGTATTCAAAATATTTGCAACTTGTCAGAGGATCAAATCTTTCCCAAGGTGACCTTGTGGTTTATTTTTCTGGGGAGCCCCCCGCCCACCCCAAGTACGCAGTGGTTTACAGCTTCAATGTGAGGGAAATGAAGTTAAATGAATATTCTTTTTAGTGGGAAAAACCTGTTTGGGTTTTTGCCTTTTTTTTTT
>VWZZ01004976.1:2037111-2106955 GCA_013399095.1 Psophia crepitans | reverse complement strand
GCCAAAACCAGGATATTAGGTTTCAGCCCAGAGAGCTATTGGCTCTGGGGCTATGTATATAAATATATATCTAGAGAGAGAGCGAGCGAGAGGGGAGACGAGGAGGAAGAAGAGGGATATTTTGTGGGTGGCTGTTGTTTGGGCAGATGTGGATTCACATGGAAATGAACTATATATTTCTTTTTTCGGCGAGGCTGGTGGTGGTGACTGCTGAGGGCACTTAAAAAAAAAAAAAAGTTGTTTCTTANNNTTTTTTTTTTTCTTGCTGATGCCATGCAAATTCAGGAGAGGAGGGAAGAAAAATCTCTTTTAATGACTCATTGATTGAGCCGGTTTAAAATTAGTTGTTGTTGTTGTCTTTTTTTTTTTTTTCCGCCCCCTTGATGGCCATCAAGAGAGGGATGGAGAGAGGAGAGGAGGGAGAGAGTGTGTGTGTGTGTATGTGTGAGTGTGAGAGAGCGAGTGAGAGGGAGAGAGGGGGATAGAGAGAGTGTGTGAGGGAGAAAGAAAAATAATCTTTTCAAATCTCCTCCCTCTTTTTTTTCCCCCCTCGTTTCTTTGCTTTTCTCTAAAGCTCTGTGGTCTGTGAAACACTCTTTCTTCCTCCTCGTTGGGAAAATGGAGACACTTCGTCTCTCTCCTGGCTGTGGAGCTGGGAAGGATTTTTCTTTTCTTTTTTCCTTTTTCACTCCTGGCTTGATTTTTTCCTTCCCCCCGTCCACTCGCCACCATCCTAATCTTGTCATTTCTTTGAGCTTGTGTCTCAGATTTGTGCCTTCTGGGGATTTATTTTTCACTCGTTTCCTCGTTTTCGGTGTCGCCACTAGATTTGATTTGATTTGTTTGGTTCTTTATTTGCAATTTCCTCTGAACTGCTCCGTGCCTCCTGCTTTTAACCAAGGAATGGAAACGGTGCTGCTTTTTGTGGGTGCGCGAAATGCTCGGGCGGTAGGTTTGGGCTAAGGCGCTTTTTTCCCTCATTTTCGGGACCAAGTTTTTCGCTGTGGGTTTTTTCTCTTTTTTTTATTTTTATTTTTTTATTTTTTTCTTCTAGCGAGAGGATATTTAACTGTAATGCCTCTTTTTAAAACGTAATAAACTCGTCTCTTCCCGGAGTAACCCGTCTGGCTTTGCTGTAGAGTGGATGTGAATCTTATCCTTCACGCTGCTGGGATTATTTTCTGTGAAAGAAACAATGTTTTTAGAAGTAGTTTTTATTTGTGGCTAAAAGCGGTGGGTTGTGGAGGGGATTTTCTGAGATGTTCACAGCTCACGCTTATTGGGTTACGGGGGGGCTTCAGTACTTAAGAATTTGTTGCTGCTATTAATTGCAAAATTCACTTGCGGATTACGGCAGAAAGCCGATCTAGTAATGTTAAAAACCAGGCAAAATTAAACGACTTACAGGGGGCAGGTTTATATTGACTCAGAACCGTTACTAAATGATGACTAGGGGAAGAAGAGAGGTGTGGAGGCCTTTGCTTTTCCCCGAATTTCTGCTCCCCGCACCCAGCTCCTCAGCTCGGCACTAAGGACTGGAAGAGAAATGTGAAGGAGAGGCGAAGAGGTCCTCCGGCCGTGCCGGGGCTCGGCGGCCAGCGTTTGCGGTGCAGCCCTCGGTGCGAGTGGGAGTGGGAGAGAGCGGGCAAGATGGCGCTGTCTGGCTTCCTGCCAGCGTTTGTTGCGCAGTTTCACTCTGACTCTCCTCCCCCACGGGCGCCATTTTAAGACCGTTTCTGCTGTCGCCGCGCCGGCTGGGGCGTTGCCGGCGCGCCCCGCTCGGGCCATTTTTGTCACGGAAGGTTACTCTTTCGGGCCTTCACATCCTCTCCTCCAGATCCCAGAAGCTGCTTGCCTTTTGTCCTGTCGTGTTGTCCCACCCCCTCACCCCCCTGCCCTCCTTTCTTTAAGGAGTTGCTTTAAGGGGTTTCTTCCGCGTGTGCTTTGGGGAGAGAGGTGAAGGATTCTTGACGTTGTGTGTGCAGGGGATCAAAAAGCTTGTATTGTTTTGGGCACGGGTCTTCCCGGGGAGGGCCTCGTCACAGTTGTGGCTCAGAGTCGCTGCATTCTCAGGCTTCCTTCAATGCCCTGAGCAGCCTGAGACCCGGTCCTGTGAGGACTTAAACCGGCTTGGCTCAGCTGGGCCTGTGCTCCCAGCTTAAGGCCTGTAAACATACTTCAGAGCGCGTTCTGCTATCTCTAAAATACGTGTTTCTTATGAGATACATTCAGAGTGTAGGGAGAAAAAAAAGGTTGGAAAGACCCCATCCTCTTCTGTTGAATGATGTCCAAAAATACAACATGTCTTTACACAAAGAAATCTGCCTTTAAAAAATACTCCAGTGTGTAGCACACAGGGCAAAATAATTTTATTGAAGAGCCTTCAATAACTTTAAAAGTGATTGTAAGAATACAATGACAATTAACTTTTTGTTGAGTGGGTAGATAACTCGTTTTGGTGCTGTTGCTCTCCTGGTAGTTTTTTGAGGGGGACACTAGCATCTTTGCAAGTTTTTACCACTCCTTCATGTCTCACAGAAGGCAGTGCTTTTCCCAAATTACTCAAATTTGGCAGCTCCACTCTAATACGCTTTTTAGGTTTTGTTTTGGTGCTGTTTTCTAGGGAGAATGTTGAAAATGGTCTCATTTTTTGATCAAAACTTTCTTTTACATTTCTGCGTAATCTGATGAATGCTCGTGAGGCTTAATACCAACATCATCTGTATTCAGGAACAGCAAGTATGCTGCCAGACCGACTCACGCTGCCCCCACTAAGGAGTGTGGAATGCTTGTGGAGTTCGTTTTATGCATTTTGACAGATCAGAGGAGGACTTCCCCATGCCTCTTGCTTGTTCCTGAAGGAAGTGGGAGATTTTTTTTTTAAATTTGGGATTAATTTTAAGGGAGTTTAAATTCTTTGCCTGTTAATGTTGAAGGGTTTTAAACAACATTTTTTGTGAAATACACATTTTTATTGCTTGGAATGTACTAAAAAAATTGGATATAAACTCTTTAGAAAAGACTTTCATGAGGACAATCTTGTTAACGTTCCAGCCTTCTAAATGATACACCTGCTAAATCTCTTAATTGTTCAAAAATCTGTGGGATGTGGAGTACAGTATTCATTCACATATTTCAGAAATCTTGTTGTATGAAATTCACTCTCTGTTGAAGTGATTATTTCACATTTTTGTTAACAGTAGTCTTGGGATCAAGATAGTGGCTTTTTATTTTAGTGGTAGTGTATTTTTATACAATAAAATTTCTCTATTATGCACTAATGTCTGGCAGATTGTGTGTGGATTTTTTCATTAATTTGTGAAAGTAATGAAGAAATGACAAAACCAGGATAAAAATGACCAGTTTAGATTCTCTCAGGGCATTGGACTTGCCAAATGACTACGTATGCTCTCAACTCCGACCAGCTTGCATTAAAGCAAAATGTATTCTCATCTTGAAATCTTTGGCAGGTGGTATTTAAATATACTAGATCTGCTCTTGTAAGATGTATTTCTTTGGTCATATCTGAGCTTGAAAGGTTTTTCATTTTGTTGTGGTTGGAAGTCGCTGGCTGGGGTAAAACCACGGCAAGTACTTTGTTTTGCATAGCTGGTTCAGGTTGATGGAGGAGTGCAGAAGCGCACTATGTCAATACACTAATCCAGTTATTTCATTGGTGCACCTTGCCTTATTTGGTGGTATCATACTTACGTGTTTTGAGTGTGTTCTTACTTTGTTCATACTTGAGCGTTTGCCTTGTGTTTTGTATCTGTTTTCTTGAGTTGATAGTACCCTCAGTATAGGTGTGGCCTTAAGTGAGGTCAGTGCTATGTAGTTCTGCCCTTGACAGACATGGTTCTACTGTAGCTAAATATTTATATATGTGTTTTCCTGCCCCCCCATCTGTCCTTCTCCAGTAGAGTTTATGTATTTAGTTTAATTGTACTGAGAGGAAAAAAAAATAAATCAAGTATTTGATAGTATAAGCTGCGTTTCCAGGTTCCGCTAAGGACCCTTTCTGTATCCATGAAGTTTTGCAGCAGAGGTAAGTCCGTAGTCAAAGAGCTTTGCAGGCATGGATGCATTGCTGTGCTGCTTGGGCATTCATTGTACTCCAGCTGTGTCTTCAGAGTTTTGCTGGTATACTTCCACATCAGTTCCAGGAAAGTTGTATCTGCATAACTGCAGTTATGTTTTATAATGTGGCTCTAATGGGCAGCGATCATGCCTTTTCATGCTGCATTAGGCTTGTGATAAGTCTAATGGCTGGCGCTTTTTAGCATAGATGTGGTGGTGAGAGCATGAAAGTGTGTCATCCCTAAGTAACAGGATACAGTCCAGGCATAAGAGCCTCTGATAATGTGGCTCATTCTGTTCAGAGAGTTGGCATAACTTCTTGTAGTAGTTCTGCTGGAATAAGCTGCATTGGTGCTTGAAAGTTGTTTGTTTTTTTTTTATGGCGACATACCTGGTCCAGCATAGACATGGGGATTGTCTGCAAAAACAAGCATGTTTTGCTTTCTTACAGTAGAGGAAAAGCAGCAACATCAATAAACTGTTCTAACATTCATTGTGACCTGCAGCTGTTCTAGTTTGAAAGTTGGAATAAGCAGTATTGGTAAAGCCCTTGTTGCACCAACATAAACACCAACCTGCACTGATGTTTTTTTCAAGATCGTTGCATATGTAGAAGAATGAGTATCTTTTTTTTTGTTTTTTTTTTCCAAATGTTCGTTTGGCCTTGCTTTTGTTGTGGAAAATACAACTGCTGTGTCTGTATTTGCTTTATTTGACAATCGCTGAGGTTTTAGCCAACATAAAAATTAGCATGATTAACTAGGACAAATAGACTATCAAGTTTTTTTTATCAAGCTTTAATTTATTTTCTTGCACTAGTTTTGAAATGTTCTAGAGCTCCTTCTGATGTTACTTTGAGTAAGGGAATGCTTACAAAAAGGAAAAGAAAGAAAGTGGGCAAATCACTGTCCAAACTCAATACAGTAGCCTTTCTTTCATTGAAGATATTAAGAAAGGGTGGTGAAGTAAAGAGAGGGGGTGTCCAGGGAGAAAGTTTGAACTTCATTGCAAGAGACTGATCATTTTTGTAAGGGCTGATCTTATGCCCTGTCTCAGGTGGAACTTGTAGTAATTTTACTGTGAACTTCATCTGAGTGTGAACTTTCAAGATCTGGTATTGAAGCTTGAATTCACTGAGATGTGTCAACTACAGAAAATATCTTGGCCCTGCTGAAATAGGTGGCAAAATCTCCACTGGCTTCAGCAAGGACAAGATTGACAGTGTGGAGGATTTTCAGTCTGGCGTTTGATACAGACCGCACTGCTGAATTAGTTACGCGTCTGTCAATTCATTGCATTCAAATTTCAGTTGAAATAATAGTAATAACTGAAAGGAGTATAAATCTCCATTCAGCTTTAATTATTGGCAGTTGTTAGCTGATAGTAGTTTGTGTGAACCATGCCTGTGGCAAGTTAACCAGTTTTGAAGTTTTGTTCTTTGTTTTGGTTTAGTTTTGTTGTTTTTTTTTTTTAAAACTAGTGTGGACTAGAGTGTTAATTAGACATTGATTTATAGATTAATTGAGAAATGATCAGTTCATAAGGAAGTTACATTCTGGGACTGCGTACATTTTTTCAGTGTCTTTGAAAATTACATGCACAGAAAGAGAAGTCCGATGCATAGGTAGAAACAAGTAGAAATTAGTAGAAACGATGTAGAAACTACATTAGTAGAAAAAGAACATCTGAAGAACCAAGTAGATGTTTCTTGAAGTATTGTGCTGCACAAATACCATATGCTAATAGCCTGTGTTACTGCATACAGTAATTTCAAGAGTTTTTCTAACTTCCCTTTGGACAGGCAAATATTTCTTTCCTAAGAAACTGTTCGGATTACGCTGCCTACTTTTTCTCTTTCGGGATGAAACCAGGAGCTTTCAAAATATTTTATGAATACTGAGATTGCTGAAGAATTACGTATGCGGTGGACTAGCTTAGGAGCCAGAGCCCAAAAGAGGCCATAGCACCGAGACAGGATAGTCACTGCTGGGGACCTGGGCTGAGCCAAGCATTCAACCTGGTGCCTCATCCCACGGTGTAGGGAAGCATCCTGACCTCCAGGCTGTGAGTTACTCTAGATTTTCTTTATGTGGTTTAAAAAAATCCAGTTGAAAGATTTGTCAAGCTTTTGGTGTTGCCAAGAGCAGGTCTGGGTGTAGTAGGAAAAAAATGTATTGAATAAATTAGAAATTCAGTGCTGAACATGTGTGTCTGAGGTAAACTGGATTTTAGACACAGGGGAGTGAGGGAGTATGTGTCACAGATGTACTTGGTGTGCTTGACTGTAGCTGGATTAACCTTTACTATCATACATACTGTTAACAATTGAACTCCACGTTTCCATTTCTTAGTATATTAAAATATCACCGTAGTTTTTGGAAGCTTGGTTACTGCATTTGCTAAGCTCAAATGAAGCATTTTTTATTTTTTTTAATAGTATACTAAAGGGAAATAAAATTTAAGGGTTGGATAAACAATCTTTGGTAGATCAGTTGTGCTTTAGGGTGCAGTTTTTATTCGTCCTCCTGTATGTAGAGCTGGTACTTCACAATTGTGTAAAGGCCCTGCCTGACCTTTTAGGTGTTCATCTCCTGCCAGATGTTAGACACCATGCAGATGCATGATGTCGCGCTTAGCAGTTCATGCGAGGTAGCACTTCTGTGTGTCTTCTCTTGTTGCTATTATCTGACAACTTAATAGTTCTCTTTTTTGGGAGCAATTTTTTTTTGTAGAGAGGTTTTGCATCATTCTTCTAAATATTTAAAATTACAAATTTCTTCTCATACTCTGTTGCATACAGATGTCTCTGAAATATTGATGATTCAGTTCCACAACTGATTAAAAAAATTGTAAGTTCATCTCAAAAGTACTACGCAGATTTAGAATCTTGGAATGAAAATGCATTTTTATATATGTAGAAAGTTCGCCCTTGCATATTGCACTGTGTTACTAGGTTAGAATCCCAAATTTCTTACTTTGCATTACTTTGTATTTTGCCTGAGTAAAACTGAGAGTGAAACTTCAATTTGCAGTTGTTTTTCAATATTTACCTCTTTTCCACTGAATACTGTGTCATTATTCTGCTGTGCATTTTTTTTTTACAGTAATGAGGGGAGGAAGTGGAAATACCTCTTTATACTCATTTATTTTATTCCATCTGAGTAAAAATAATTTTCTTGAAAATAAAGCTCTTAAGTTGATCATAAAACACATGCTTGGTTAATTACAAGAATGTGAAATTGTCCAGTTTGCAAGATACTAGATTGTTCAAAAGGCATGGACTTCAAATTTAAGAATAAAATACATGATACTAAGGGTTTGAGTTTATACTCCTTCCTTACACTCCTGCGTTGCAAAGAACACAAGTGAGGTCTGGTTGTGCCTGTGTAGGTAAGTTTTCTTCAATGAATCCAAGGCTGCGTGTTAGGAACCTGAGAGGCAGCTGACACTGTGAGTAAGGCAGCAGTTACAGCACCTTAGCAACCTGAAGTGCATACTGCTTAAATTATATGCATTACCTAATATGTTAAACACTCCCCTCCCTCCCCAAGTTCAGGAGCACACTGAGCAAAATACTAGCGCTTTGAAACTTAATGGGAGTTGTGGTGGAAGTTTGTGGGAGGGAAGGACTTCAACTCTGCGTTTTGCCTCTGCAGTCAGTGTGGAATCACTTAATACTGCTGTGATCCTTGAATGTAATTTATAATTTAACGAGGGATGGATGCTTGGATGGAGTTAATGGTTATCTTTCTTCTGTATTCAAAAAGGGTATGAGGGATTTTGAAGTAGCACAGTCTGTTTGCTATAATACGATTCTCTACAGTGACTATTAAGAGTAACTTGGATTTCTTCTATTTTTGTTGTTCTGATCATTATTGTTACAGTGACAATCTATATCTTCAGATATTCTGTAGTGAAGTTACAACAAATGTTGGGATTGTAGATTAAAATTCTGGAGCATGGTGCAGAGCAACAGAACAGTGTGGAAAAATTGATGGCTCAGATCCATTATAAAGCACGATGGAGGCGTCATCAGAGTTCTTGCTGACTACATGGGTACAAAGTCTTACTGACCTTGTGAGGATTAGTGGGCATATCTCGTAACTCAAACCGTAGTTCCTTCAGGTGCTACGTATGTTACTGTAGGCAAGTTTGGTTATCTCCTGCTATAAAGCTGTAACGTCAGTCATTTCCTCGCTTTAAAGCATTGATGTCCAAAGGTCAGTGTTCTTCCTCAGAAGTCATGGGGCAGCAGTCAGGAATTGATCCCATGTGGTTGTATGGAAGTTATGAGTCTGTAAATTTTTACAATGTTTTTGCAGATAAATTTATTTACTTCTGGCTTACCAAGTTTTGATGTTGATTGTATCACACTTTTTGGAATTACTGCTCTAAATGCTGCTTTTCTAAGCTAGCCACCATCTTAGGATTTTTATGAAATGTGAAAATAATATTTTCCTGCTTTGCTTCTGAAGTTATGTATTAAGGTTGTAGGAAATTATAAATTCCTTTGAGAAAGGAAAATAATTCTTTGTGACAAGCTTGAATATAATGTCAGTGAATTTAAAATCCAGTATTTACAGTGGTTTTGAATACTCCCCTTTTTTAAGTTACAAAAATCATGTACAGTATATCAAAGATGTTGAATAGTTGGACTGCTTCTGGACAAATTTTAAAGAC
Source organism: Psophia crepitans (assembly GCA_013399095.1). Classification (NCBI taxonomy): domain Eukaryota; kingdom Metazoa; phylum Chordata; class Aves; order Gruiformes; family Psophiidae; genus Psophia; species Psophia crepitans. The sequence continues at coordinate 2,098,198 of VWZZ01004976.1, read as the reverse complement.
TCTGCAGATTGTAGACTGTGCATGTGCTGCGTTATCCTGTGGATCGTGTAGCACAATGATGAAAAGTTTAGGCTGGCAAGGACCACTGGAGGTTGTCTGGCCGTACCCCTTGCTGTAACCAGAACTAGCTTCAGAGTTAGGACAGGTTGAGTTTTGAAAATTTCCGAAGAGGGTGATTCCACCCTCTTGCTTGAGCATTCCTGTTTGTGAATGTCTCTTGTTCTTAAATCTGTTGGGATTTTCTGTGTTACGCATTTTGGCTGTTGCCATGTGTCTTGTTGTGCACTGACAAGAAGAGAGTGGCTCTGCTTGTCTTGGTACCTCTTTCAGCTAGTGGCAGACTTTAGGTAGCCCCTTGGCTAGCCTTCTGTTGTCCGGGCTGAAGAAATGTAGTTCCTTCTGACTTTCTTAGTGTCATGTGCCTGCAGGATTTTATTGGTACTCTGCAGGAGTCTTGCAAGTTTTTCTGCATTTCTTTTAAAAGGGGGGGTTGTGTGGCAAAACTGAACGTAGTATTTCAGATGGTAGGTCACAAGTGCTGAATAGAGTGGAATAACCGCGTCCATTGACCCACTGCCTGCCCTGCAGCTGACGTGAGAGCAGTGCCTGTATTAACCATACACACGCAGCTGCAGTCTGACAGTGGCTTTAAGCTGGTTGAGGCACTGTTGCCTTCCCCCATACTTACACAGCCAGCACCTGCATTCCTATTCCCTCTCCTGTGCTGGCACTAGCACTCTTGTAGCCCCATGGCAAGCCAGAACCAAATGAAGAAGCTAATCCAAGTTGAAACAGATCAATGTGTTCTGTCAGGTTAATCTTCTGTTGCAGGTGACTGCTCAAAGCCTTGAGCTGACTTGAGGAAAGTGGATGAGAGGGGCACGGGACTGCTCTCTCCCTCTTTTGTTGGGCTTTGCTCTGTAGGAGGTGAGAGTGTTGAAAGGGAGGCTGAGGCTTTAGGGCCGAATAATAACAGTGCTCCAGAGAACTGGCCTGCCTCATCTGTTTTACTACTTTTGCCTTTTCTTACATGCTGTTTGGGAGGGCGTGATGAAGGGCACTCTGGTTATTTCCCGAAAGGAACAGGCAGTGCTGCTTCCACAAGTACCTGCAGCCCAAGCTGAGATGTACGCTGGGTTCACCAGTGCAGTGTTAGGGATATGAAATAAAACAGTAGAGGCTTTGCTAATATTAAGTTACAGAGAATATCGGTGCTAGGTTGTGACTAATTAGTAAGGATTGCCCTTTGTAAATTAGTTGTATGCACCAGCAGGACTGAGTTTGGCCTACTTACGCTAAACAGATATTTTTTTTTTGGCGAGTTTTTTATTTATTTTTTTTAAGACACTGTAGAACAGTGTTGCTCACTAGGTATTTGTTGGGCTACATTGTAACAGTTCTCCAGCATGTTGTGTGACACTTCCCAATGTGTGTTTTCCTCCAGGGCCCTGGGTGCACTGATGGGCCCAGACGAGCCTCACCTGGAGCCTCCACCCACACCCCTTGTCCACAGGCTTGAACCCCAATCAACTGATCCAAATACAGAAGTGTCAGTCTTTAAGAGTCTAGGCCAGTGGTCTCCAAATGCTTTTAATCACATACCCCTATTGGAAAAAGTTTTTTGAGCATGCACCCCCAATATATGTCTATTTATTTACAGATTATATGCATGTACTACTGAAAGTCTAATATTTTCTTCCTGCTCCCCAGTGGATTATCTTGCACAGACCCCACTTTGGAGACTGCTGGTTTAGGCTACTTAACTCTAATCCTCTTCCACTTGTTGTGTTTTGAGTTTTATTTACAAATTGGTTTGGCTTAATATGATTTATACCCATTTCATATATCAGTCATTGATTTGGCCCACTATATGTTAACAAACAGTGAGGAGGACAGAATTTGTATAACGTGGCATAGAGAAAACTTGAAAAGTTTTCACGGCAAGAAAAGCAGTGAACTTTTCTACCATTTGTGCTATAGAAGATGTGTTAGGAAAATTTCACGGCATAGGCTTGATTTTATTAACATACTTTTAAATGATCATCTGTGTCAAGGTCATGTGTTGCTAAAATTGCCCTCTTTTCTAAGTAGACTGAAAGAGTAGTTGCTTTTGAGTCTGCAAGGACTCGGTCTGATTGTGCATCTCCTCTGTTGGCTGTCTCGAAGTTAACAGGATGCTAATCCTCACTGAAAATCTGCATCAGTTAAAAAGATTTAAACCTCCAGTTACGTGGTTATGTGGACCTTGGGTACGTGTGGTGAAATAGGGACTGAATTTAGTCTAAATAAGTAGGTTTGTGGCTTGGTTGTGATCTTGATTGTTGTTTCACAGACCACATACCCCTGTGTGTGCTGTTTAAATTGAGCGGTGGTCCCGTGGTGTTTCACAAAAGCACTGCCATGCAGCATCATGTTAGTGTAGTGTTACCTAACCATTATTTGTGGAGATACTGAGATGCTAGCGATCTGTCTGTGCTTTATTTGCAGTTTTCAAGGTGTGGGACCCTGTAGCCTCTTAGGCTGTGAATGCTGATCAGAACAACTTCTGAATGTAGCAAGAGCTGTGTGTGGTAGGTGTGTTCGTGGCTCTGTGATGGTACATTGATCAGCTGTATGAAAACTTGGTAATGGTTTTATACAGATTGGCTCTTTGGTAAACCAGATTTTTTTTTTTTTTTTAAAAAAGGTGACATATTTTCTTTTCATGTGCATATAGAATTCTGCTAGAGATGACAAGAATGTTGTTAAGGCTTGTTAGCAAGATGCACTTATGGAAGGGACTGGTTGTGATTCTTGGTGTTTATAAAAAATGTAGCTGTGTTCTTTGGGCTTTATTGTCTGTTGTAAACTGGCAGGAGTTTACAGTGTGTTGGGTAGATTTTTCTTAGATCGTATTTGTGAAGTGAGGAAAACCACCAAATTATTTTTTTCTAATAAAGCACTGCATGTTCAGCTAAAGGGCTGAATAGTGAAGAACATGTATTACCATTAAGACTTTTCTCTCATTGGTGTTTTCAGGCATTTTATTCTCCTTCTGATTGTTATACGCAGGTTTTCAAGAGTTTAGTGAACTTATCAAATTTGTCTAATTTGTTAGTAGTTTTAATACCCACAGGAATACTGATTGAACAAAGTTCTATGTGGCCACTTTCCATAATGTTGAACCCTTATTGTAGTATAGTCACAGAGAATAGTTGGTTTGGTAAAGCAAAGACATTTTACTTCATTTAAATGACAATGTCAGTATTGCCAGATGGGATGGGGTTTTCAAAAGTAGGCATGCAGTGTGAAAACAAAGATTCTGTTGACTTTTGAGGGAGTTGATTTTTACTTTTGGTTAGCTAGGAGTCTTTGAAACCTTGCTCTTGAGGAGGTGGATATGCTGTTTAGCTACTAGAGGAAGTAACTGCTTTCTCTAAGTAGTACTAACAGTGCAGTTAAAGCAGAATGCTAATCGCTCATTAATTTGTTCCTACTAATACCGATTTACATTCAAATTTCATGACATCATAAAATGTCACGTTGTTTGCTTAGCATTAAATTGCAAAATCAGTGCTCATGGATACCACTGAGAAGAGTTTGGCTTAGTCTTCTTTACAGCCGCCCACCAGGTATTTATACACGTGGCTAAGATTCCCATGTGGCCTGTTCCCCGGGTGAAACAGTCCTGCTGCTCTCAACCTCTTGTATAACAGATGCTCCAGTCCCTTCATTGTCTCCATCGTTATGGAGCTCTCTATGAGAGAGAGCCTGAAGAATGGTACATGTGGATCTTGCCAGGGAGAGTAAGTTTCTATTTGGCAAGAAGTAAGAAAGAGAGCAAAATGAATTAAAGCCAAAACTATATTAAGAAATTCGAGTGATAAGTCTGATGGAAGACTTTTAAAGGGAAGTTGAGAAAAAACAAGCACAGTGATCAGTTTGATGTGATTAGAAGATGCTGTGAAGATGAGATTGGATAAATAAATGGAAGCCAGAGTACTGAGGGGTTTAGGACATGCTGGTGTCAGTTGATTATTGAACTGGTGAATTAGATGGGATCTTTACAGAGAGAATAAAGGAGGATAAAGTGGTCCTGAGAGTTACTGACAGGGAAGAGGGAGAAGATACAGTCTCAGATGACATTCTGAAGTTATGGTGAACAGGAGAACCAAGATATGTAAACAGAAGCTTTTGAGAGAACAATGATTGGAGGAAAGAGTGATGGAATGTGTTTGGTACATGCAGCACCTAACTGAGTAGGCAGTGCATAAGAGAGTTGATGGTCATGATTGTGAAGCCAAAAATTGTTCTGCACCCACTGAATGCATGCTTACATTCAGTTTGGCTAATGCAAATTAATTCCCTATCGGTTGTTAGAAGGATTGTCAGAACTCGGTACAGTTAATCACAAGTTTGTTTAAGTACCCTTCTGAGCATTGTTGAGGAGAAACTGTAAGTGACCATACTGTCACTAGCAATAGCTAAGAAAGGTCTGCTAGAAAACAGTGTTCTTTTTGATGGTTTGTAATGTCTTGGCTTCAGTTTTGTTTCTAGCCTGTAACAGCACCATCATCATACTGACCTAAATTTGTTTTTCTTTTTTGGCTGGTCAGTATTATAGTCACTAATCTGTAAAAGTCTTTGTAGGTTCTGTAGTGTTCAGTTATTCCCTCACTGTGATTAGCTGAGAGTAAATTCCTACAGAAGCATTTTAAGTAGAGTCTTGAGATCTAATTCAGTGGTTTTTTACTATTTTAAGTCATAGAAGTTCCGTTTAACCAGTTGGTTCGATCGTTTGTCTTTCTCCAACTCAAAATTTAAAAAAAAACCCGAAATGATAAAAATTTGCATAGGATTTTGTGTATCATTACATGTGACTGAATTTGATTTTGAGATACATTAAATGGCCTCTGTAGAAGGTGCAAGTTTATTTAAGAATTTTGCCAGTAGTAGATATGTCAACTTCATAAATTATTTCATTGAAGACATTGAGATATTCTAGATTTGTTTTATTGTTGAAAGTGATCTTTTGTCTGATACGTATCAAATAGCCATCCTCTCCCTTTTTGTTCTAGTTGTCATGGATGATGACGACGATGAATCCTGTCTCCTTGATCTTATTGGGTAAGTTTTCCTTAAGCAATTTTTCCAGAAAAGTCAGGAAAAACAATTTTGCAAAATCATCTTCTAGAAGGTGATTCTATTTCAGTAGTGTCTCAGGAGTAGGTGACTTGCAAATGAAATGAGTCGCTATGCTTCACTTCCTCTGTGTGGAGATGTTTGTATCACAAAACCTTCAATCCCAGCGTATGCTAGCTGATAGACCACTTGCTGGCATTCTCCTCAAGAGAGGCTCAGGAATGAGTGTGCATGGAGGTGGGACTCTCTTCTCAGCAAGTGCTGAAATCAGGTCAGCGTGGAAGCATGTTATCAGGGATGATGTTACAAACACTGTTGCAAAGAACTGGTTTTTTTTGGATTAAAGTTTTGGATCTCAGCATTTTTACTAGTGGAACTAGATACTTTGTTAACATTGTGGTTGTATGTTAAAGGAAAAATGACATTATTCTTAATTATAAATACTGAATTTCTACTAATAACATTTGCACTAAAATGTTAGAAAAATAGAATTGTTAGCCAGTACTGTTAAGTATTCACAACAAACAAGAATTTATGAGCATTTTGCTCAAAGATACTCGATTTTGATAAATTCAAGGATTTTAAATGGTCCTTATTTTCTTCCCCCACCTCCTTCCATAGAACATTTATTGGGAGGTTTTTATTTCCATATTGGAATCTGAAAAAATAATTAGGATAGCTGAAGCATGAGCAAAATACTTGTGGATTGTAAAAGTGACAAGTTACGTTCCTTTGGCTAGCATTCCTGTCAGTGTTCAAGAACAGATAATATGCTATAATGTATTTTAAAACATAAGTAGAAAATTGAATGTTTCATATATGATACTTTGTTCAAACTCTGCCAGAAATTAGTATGACATCAGTCTCGTAGCAGCTACTAAAAGATAGCCTCTGCTTTGTACAAGAATTTTCTTTACTATCTTAAGCATAGTAAATAAATAGGCCTTTTACCGTTCTCAATCACTCGAAGCTTCCAGTGAAACCACTGAGAACTTCTGATTTCAGAAAACAAATACCGGCACTGTGACTGCTGTAATTTGGGGGTTACTCTGTGCATGCAATAGCAAAAGCATTGCCAATAATGGCTTTCAGTGATATTCTCTGAAGTGTACTGTGCAAGATTACTGATTGTAGCTGTATGAAAACACATCCTGCTTAGAACATAGACGATAATTGACTGCATGGGGCAATTAAGTGCTCTGTCATGAGCACAAATCATGAGGATCCTGGTAGAAGTTCACGGGTGGTCCAGAAAATGAAGTGCTCTCTATCCAGATGAGTGTTTGTGTGAAAAATCACAGTACTCTTCCTGCTGCTGGCAGCAATTACTGTCTTGAGCATCTAGAAGAATGGAAAACACCATTTTTTTTTTCTTCCATCTGATCTTTGATTTCGGTAAGTGCCTTCTAAAATTCCTTTCGTATTAAGGACAGTATTTAAGGTGATGAAGTGTTTTTCATTTTTAATTGCATTTTTCATAATTTAAAACCAGTGAGTGTAATTAGTATTAAATGACCTGGTTATTTATCAATAAAACTCATAAGCATGGTAGAGCGCTATACGAGATCGAGTTCTGTTCTCCTTAGTTCTTGAAATTTAGTATAATTTACTATGAAACTGACATTTTCATTTGAAAATATATGTAATCACGTTAAGCATACTTATATGTAAGCATAGTTGTATCATAAAATCCCTGCCAAGTACTGTGTGTTTAACATGTCTTATGTAAACACACGGATACAATTTGTTTTTAAATGAAAAAGAGGAGGAATAGAGCTGTATTTGTGCTTTTAGAAGTCTAGTTGGAAACCTGAAAGATCTTTAACTTGTTCCCTCTTTATTTTCTAGGGTGATCAAGAGAGGAGAGCTGTTCTGAATTAATACTTTTTTACATGAGAATGTCCTTCTCAAAAACATTTTATTATTACATATTAATAAAGGTGTTTTCAAATAAAAAAACCTGTCATTTTACTCTTCATGCTAGTGGAAGTGTTGGGAAATGCTGTATAATTGTTGTATTAAAATAATCCCATAATCTTGTAATGGTCTTTGGTCTATATGTGCAGTTACATTAATGTATATTTTTATTTGTTTGAATTTTCAACACTCAGTCTATCGGAACGCATTTTAAATCTGAGTTTTGTTCAGTGCTAAGTTAAAGAAATATACTGAAATTGTATTTCATAGTATTTAGTTACTTCTGTGGTTGATTTCACTTGGAAAAGGTATTGCTTCTTTCTCCAAGTGAAGGGAGTGTTACTCTGGCAAGCATAAGTTTTTGTTAACGTATGTTAAGGGTGCCAGAAAACATACTGAAGGCTTGGGTTTGTAAATATCCTATTAACTTAGATGCTAGCTAAACAGGCATTGCAGTCATCTCTGTAGAAGAGAGAGCACCTGTTGTAGTTCTTATGTTATTTGGTGGTAGGGTTTTCCTTTGGTTTTGTACGATGTGCTGTCATAAAATCCTGTGGTTTTTAAGAGAATATGAGTAAAACCCTCAAAAAGGGTTTTTGACAGCAAATCTGATCAACACCTGAAAATTGTACTGATACTGAAACACAGATCCTCAGATGGTGTAAACTTTCAGCTTTGCATTGGAGTCAGTGAAGCAAATGTCTTTTATTATAAACCTGATTTATATCAATACAATATCTGGCTTAGTTAAATTAGCCTCATTAGCAGAATGAGCTTCCTAAAAGTGGTAACCTTTTTTTTTCCCCTTCCCCCTTAAGGGACCCACAGGCGCTGAATTACTTTCTACATGGACCTAGTAGTAAATCTGTAAGTAGTATTCCTGCATATTAGATATACATAAGCTTCATTGAATGTACTATTTCTAAACATGATTTTTGTCTTTTACCAGAGCAATGAAGACTTGACTAATGCAGAATATTCTGTAGCCAATTCGAATTCAATTTTCGCCAACTCCAATGTAAGTGGTCAGGAGATGAATTGTATTTGTATTGAAATTGCATGCTTTTGTTGTGTCTTTACTTCGCTTCTATAAAACCAAATGAAGTAGATATTGGTTTTTGACTTTTTTTTTGTAGGAGAATTCTGAATGCTAACATAGAACCCCTTCATATTGTTAATATTAAGTATTTCATTGGGTTTTCAGTGGGGAATTAATTGAAAAAGACTGCAGTGTTGGGCTGTGTTTTGTAAATATGTAAATCAGTTTGCTAAGCAGTGAAATATGCTCTGGTGTAACTCTCTCCAGTCACTTTCAATTTTAGTGATTGTAGATGTAGCAGTGCTCAAATGTAGACCTTAAAAGTTAGTCATTTATACATTTCCTGTGTATGGTAGGATGATTTTGTTTCTAATTTCCAAGTAGAACCTGAGCTAGCAACTTTTTTAAAATTAACAAATGGGGTTTTTTTTGTTCTTCAGACTGAACAGCTAGCTTGGGATGTTTCCTTCCTGTAACTTCAATGTTAGGGAAGTCTCTTTAAATTCATTAGGTGTTGCAAGTAGTGTTCAATATTCTTTATTTGCCAGGAATGTATTGCAGCCCTGGACCAGGTTTTATTCAATGAGGCTGTGGAATCCTCACCCTTGGTGATAAAGCCAAGGCTGATCTGCTCTAGTGCTGGCAATAGTCCTGCTTCGAGTTGGACTAGATAACTTCCGGAGATCCCTTCTGACTCATGTTTCTTCGATTTTGTTGGTGTGTTTTTCTAAAAAAAAAACACAACTGAATTCTTCATCCCACAATTCAGTTATTTGAATACATAGGGTAGGGTTTCCTTGGTAATTCTTCTTTCTGTTGTAATGTTGTCTTGACTCTCTCTGTCCCGTGTTCCTAACAGATAACGTGGATGTGCTTGTAGGTGTGTAGGGACCTTAAATAATTGGCATAAATAAATCCTGAAAATTGTTTATCTGTGTAGAGAACTGGTGACTTTTCTGTAGCAACAGTAGTGTGATGTAAAGTGTTTGCCCTGTCCTTTGCTTTTCAGTATCATTATTAAATATTGTAGAAGAAACATATGTTGAATGACAGTTCTTTCTTCAGATAAGCTGGTTGAGATAATGATGGACGAGTGGGGTACCAACAGTAATAGGGTGCTGAATTTTCAGCTAATCAGGAACAGTAGTTTTCAACTTGGTACCAGGCTAGGCATTATTGGACAGCAGCTTCCTGTATGCAGCGTGGCAGAAGTGGGTTTTGAGATTCATCCTAAGAAAAATGATGGAGTTATAGGGCAGGAAAAGGGTGACACGTGACACGCATTTGTCATAGCGTAGACTTCCTAGTTGCTCTTTGTAAAGATTTTTCTGATAAACACGAATCAGTGGGCAGGAGTCGTGTATTTCTGGTGTATTTTCAGAAAGCGAATTTTTGAAGTAATTTTGAGAGTGGGAGAATCTGGGCAAGGTGAAATTGTTGCATGGGGAGTAGCAGTTGGGAGAAGCAAAAATACTTGGTGAAGGCCAAAGTCTTAGGTGAAAGCAAAAAAAAATCTGGTGAAAGCTTTCTGGTGTGTGAGATTGGTGGGTAGGTCATCTGGAAGGCAAGCGATCTGAGGAGCAGGAATTTCCAGTATGTGTTCCTAGGATGCCTTACTGTATTTTCATTCTCCAGTACTTGTTCCTCTCATGCTTTATTCTCATCCTTTTGTATCTTCATAGTGAATACTAATGCCATTTTCTCTCCCCTCCCTCCCTTGCTTGAGACCCCTGTGCTGACCTAAGTGAAGAACAACTTGATTGCAAAGATAGATTCTTATAGTGCATAATGAAGGAACAAAGGGTATCTAAAATATAAATGTAAATAGATGGTTTCACAGTTTCTGCTTATAATGTAGGATACCTGAAAAGTTAAAAGGTTTCTGAGTTTTTTGTCATTAAAATTTCTGCAGATACTGAAAGTTCTGTCTTTATACACATTCAGAATTGCTCCCACGAAGTAGGATTGACTGTCTTGATGTCCGTCCATGCCGTTCAGTGGCAGAGTTTACAAATTCAGTGTCAAGGGTTCAGTGCATCAGCTGGTAAGCATGCTCATCCAACACCTAAACCAAACAAGGTTAAGTTCCTGCTGACTGAAGGATGAGAAAGCAGTGTCCGTTCTTTCCCCTGCCCCAGATTGAATGCTTGCATACCACTTCTACTGATTTCCAGGCTGGTTTCCTTGAGCGGTTGTCAGTCTCTGTTACATTCCTCATGAGAAAGTTCCTTAGCCATTGCCCTGTTAGCTGAGTTGTACTCAGTGACTGCTTCCACCTCCTAGTATATTATCACAGCTTAAGAGAGCAAAATGTTCGTGGAGCCAGTGAGAATTAGGCTTTTGTTGGTAAGCAGATTCATGATGTTGCAGAGGCATTAATTTTTTGTTGAAATTAGTATGGCGTTCTGTGTGGCTGTTCTAAATCTGGGCAGCAGTGATTCAGGTGTTAACTTGGAAGGTGCCCGGTTCCAGTTTATGCACATAAAATTGTTTTTGGATGTTAGAGTCCTAGAAGCAGGGAATGAAACTTTGGATTCTTCATTGCAGTAGGAGAGTTTCAAGCTATTAATCTTGGTTACATGTAATATTATTTATTATTACTATTGCTATTATTATTACTAGTAATAATTGTATTGTTAGTACTGGCTGGAGTAGCATTAACTGGAGCCCTTTAAGTTACACAGTTGTGAAAGATTTCAGATTGGTCACTGTCACTGGAGAAAAGTTACAGGTGCAGTAAGGAATTCTCCACAAGAACCTGACAGTTACCAGTCCTAATATTATCCCAGTTGGTGACTTCTTTTTGCTCTGCCTCATGGTAGCTAGATACAGTTGAGAACCTGATTTGTGATTTTAGGTGTTTATGAGGTGCAGACATCAAGACATTTAAGCACTAGCTTAATTGCTTCTGTTAACATAAATGTAAAAAAAGTTTATTGTACAATAAATTTTGGAATTGTATTTTGAAAATACTTGAATTTTAAGAACAATCTCTTACTATTTTAAAACATGAGTGCAGTTTCATAAAATACACAGGCTGATTCAGAAGCAGATTGGGGTAAAATTCTGAATAAATAATGCTTGGGAAACTGAAGTTAGGGTGGGGACATTACTGCATGTGGTAATTACAGCTTGCAGCATCTTCACACTGTTTGTAAGAGGTTGAAAACAGGCATCTATGACCTTGAAGGACTGAAGGCTCAGAGTATGAATGTGACTGATAATTTCACACCCACATTTTGCATTTATCCTAACCTAAAAAGAAACTGTATGTTGATTTTGAATAGTTTCTAAATTTTGTAATTCAGAAAGGTGTACTTTGTTTAACTTAAAACTATCCCAAGTATTATTACACATTTAAATTCATTATTCCACCTGTAGAAACCTGGTACTTGTGGTGGTGTCCTGGTTGGGGGCGGGAATGATGAGTGACCACGTGGTGTTCAGTTACTGTCTGGGGTTAAACCACAACAGTCCTTTTTGGCACCCAACTTGGGGCCCAAGGGGCTGAGAATAACGACAGATCTGACCAGAGCGTATTAAAACAAATTTGTGATGAGCATTCATTATATTAGTTTAATCATCACTGGTCCTCTGGTCACAATATTCTTCTGTTTGTTCACAGTTATTTTCAGAGTTGTGTCATACAACACCTTACTTGCCGTATATACTGATTATCAGTCTTTGTGTGGTTTGTCACCTCTGGGTGTTGGATTAAGGTTATTGCTCTGCGTTCGGTGTACTGCTGGCTTATCGTATATCAAATCATTGATAGCAGACCAGTTTGGTATTTGTATTCAGCAGTGGCTTAATCTGTATTCAGTGGTGACAGAGTGACAGCAACGGCTTCACCTCTGTACTTTAGGAGCCATCTTTCAGAAACTATTAATAATTATACTTTTTACTTTTTCTCCTTGGAGAGCCAATATGTGGGGGAGATGCCTTCCTTCACCTTCCCCTTCTCCAGACTAATTTCAGTAGCTCTTGAGAGTGCTGAATATCCTTGGGATGTTCAGACCAGCATGCTTCTATTGCTAGGTCTCCTGAATATGGTTCAGGTCTTGTTTAGGGTTAAACAACTATTTAGGAATAACATATGGAGATCAACCGCTGTGACAGGCACTGTGGCTAATCCAGCACTGGCGATAAGCACTGCAGCTGAACCAGAAAACCACCTGTACCAGCATCAGTCACCCCTATACACAAGATGGAATGGACACAAAAGTCAACTCGTTTAATAAAAGATGGCAGAACATGGCCATCACAAGAGCAGGAGGAAGAGACAACCAGAGGTAACCACCTGATCCCTGTCACTGAATGAGCTGCGAGACAGGCAAGAAAATTTCAGTCATCAGTTAAGTGAGCAGCTTGTCACCCGGCTGCTCCGATGCTGGGATAGCAGGGCCAGCAGCCTGGAATTAGAGGATAGGGGGGTGGGGTAGCCAAGCAGCTGGGATCCCTGTCCAGGGAAGGACGTATTGACAAGGCAGTTGGAAAAGGGACACAAGCCCACAGCCTCTGGAGACAACTCTTCTCAGGTGTGAGGGAAAGGTATCCCTTCAAAGATGTTATGTGTCACCCAGACAAGTGGACCACCATGGAGAGAGGTATCGAGCACCTGAGCGAATTAACTGTGTGGGAGATTGTCCAGGTCATAGTAAACTATCTTAGTTACCAACAGATCCAGGTGAAGTTCAATCTACCCAACCCATGTGACAGAGGTTTGTACAGAGTGCACTACCAGCCTGTGCCAAGTCACTGGCAGTACTGGCCTGGACAAACAGTGGATGAAGTGGTTTGGCTGACTCTGGCAACATGAAAATCTCTCTTCCTCCCTGTGGACATGTGTCTCAGCCATGGAAATACTGTCTGAAAAATCTGAAAAACTGTTTGAGAAACTGTCCTGGGAGGTGCGGCAACTCAAAGAGGGTATGTCCAGCTCTCTACCTGTACGGACTAGTATCTCAGCTGTTAGGAGTAAGCGTTCCTCTCCTCAAGAGGGAATATAGAGGGTACACACTGTATTATAGTCTGATTGTCAGTCCTCTCAGCTGACCTGGAAGAAGAATAATTTCAAATGGGGCCCTGAGCAATGACAAGCCTTTGAGCAAATCAAACAGGAAGTAGTCCATGCAGTAGCCATTGGGCCAGTCTGGGCAGGACAAGGTGTTAAAAAACGTGCTTTATACCACAACTGGGGAGAATGGCCGTACCTGGAGTCTCTGGCAGAAAGCACCAGGGGAGATGTGAGAGAGACCCCATGGCTTTTGAGGTTGGGGATACAGAGGACCTGAGGCTGTTTCACTCCAAGAGAGATATTGGCAGCGTATGAAGGGGTTTGAGCCACTTCAGAGGTAGTTGTTACTGAAGTACAGCTCCTCTTGGCACCCCAACTGCCAGTGCTGGGCTGGATGTTCAGAGGGAGGGTCACCTCTACACACCATGCAGCTGATGCTACGTGGAGTAAGTGTGTTGCACGGATTACGCAGTGGGCTCGAATAGGAAACCACAATTGCCCAGGGATTCTGAAATGGATCACAGGCTGGCCAGAAGGTAAAGATTTTGGAATGTCACCAGACGAGGAGGTGACATGCGCTGAAGAAGCCCCGCCATATAATAAACTACCAGAGAATGAGAAGCAATATGCCCTGTTCGCTGATGGGTCCTGTAGCATTGTAGGAAAACATCGGACATGGAAGGCTGCTGTATGGAGTCCTATATGACAAGTCACAGAAGCTGCTGAAGGACAAGGTGAATTGAGTCAGTTTGCGGAGGTGAAAGCCATCCAGCTGGCTTTAGACATTGCTGAACGAGAAAAGTGGCCGGTGCTGCATCTTTATACTGACTTACGGATGGTGGCAAATGCCCTGTGAGGGTGGTTACAGCAATGGAAACAGAGCAACTGGCAGCGCAGAGGCAAACCCATCTGGGCTGCCCCATTGTGGAAAGATACTGCTTCCTGGCTAGAGAAGCTGGTTGTGAAAGTGTGTCATGTAGATGCCCACGTACCCAAGAGTCAGACCACTGAGGAACATCAAAACAACCAGCAGGTCGATCAGGCTGCTAAGATTGAAGTGGCTCGGGTGAATTATTCATAGCTCGCTGGGCCTATTGTACTTCAGGCCATCAAGGAAGGGATGAAACATGTAGATAGGCTTGTGATCAAGGGATGGGCTTGACTACAGATGCTATTACACAGGTTATCCATGAATGTGAAATATGTGCTGCAATTAAACAAGCCAAGCAGTTAAAGTCTCTCTGGTATGGAGGATGGTGGCTGAAATACAAATATGGAGAAGCCTGGCAGATTGGTTATATCACACTCCCACAAAACCAAGTGACATGTGCTTACAGTAGTGGAAGCAACCACCGTATGGCTGGTAACAGATCGCATGCCCCATGCCACCTCCCGGAACACTGTCCTGGGTCTTAAAAAGCAAGTACTGTGGTGACATGGCACCCCAGAAAGAACTGAGTTAGACAACGGGACTCATTTTCGAAACAACCTCATAGATGCCTGGGCCAAAAAACATGGCATTGAGTGGGTGTATCACATCCCTATCATACAGCAGCTCCAGGAAAATTGAGTGATACAGTGGACTGTTGAAGACACTGAGAGCAGTGGATGGTGGGACCTTCAAGTATTGGGATACATGTTTACCAAAGGCCTCTTGGTTAGTTAACTCTAGAGGATCTACCAATTTAGCTGGCCCTGCCCAACCAAAACTGTTACATTCTGTGGAAGGAGATAAAGTCCCTGTAGTGCAGCTAAAGAATGTGTTAGGGAAGACAGTTTGGGTTACTCCTGCTTTGGGCAAACCCATCTGTGGACCTGGGTGCACTTGGTGGGTAATACAGAAGGATTGGACAGTCCAGTGTGTACCTCAGGGGGATTTGGTTTTGGGTGAAAATAGTGATTTAAATCATATTATGTTGATTGCTACATAATATTGCCTGTCATCACTACTATGATTGCTGTATGCCATAACAGTGGTAGTACAGTAAGAATCACCCAGACTAATGAAGAATGAACTTTTGATGAAACTGAGCAAGGTGCAGAGGTGATGAGACCACAACTGGATTCAGCAATGAGCGTCCAGCAACTTCTTGAGAGTCACATCTTCAACCAACAGACCATGAGCATGGACCGCACCAAATACATCAGCTACAGGCTCTGGATGCAGTGTGTGACAGTCCAACACCACACACCATCTTTCCTGCCATGACAGATGGAGCCCAAAAGCCATGGACTAAACGAACTCAATGGGCATTTTAGAGGAATGGCCCATAGACTAAGGGAATAGTATCTGCCCAGAGAAGCTGTGGAGGCCCCATCCCTGGAAGTGTTTAAAGCCAGGTTGACTGGAGCTTTGGGCAGCCTGGTCTAGTGGAAGGTATCCTTTCCAACCCTAACCATTCTATGATTCAGTGATCTGTGTGTGAATGTTGAAAGCCAGGAAAAATGATAGTGATTGATTGGAGTGTATTGGGAAGTAAAGGACCTGGTCATGATGTAGATGGTATGGAGTAAGGAGTAGATATTGTCCTGGTTTTGGCTGAGACAGAGTTAATTTCCTTTCTAGCAGCTGTTACAGTGCTGTGTTTTGGATTTAGTATGAGAATAATGTTGATAACACACTGATGTTTTAGTTGTTGCTGGGTAGTTGTAGTGTCCGCACTAAGCCAAGGACTGTTCAGCTTCCCAGGCCCTGCCAGGTGCAGAAGAAGCTGGGAGAGCACAGCCAGGGGAGCTGGCCCAGGCTGGCCAGAGGGTTATTCCTGCCACCTCACGTCACGCTCCATATGTAACTGGGGAAGCTGGTCGGGAGGTGGGATCGCTGCTTGGAAACAGACTGAGCATTGGGTTCTTCTTTTCTCCGTGTGGTGAGCAACTGCATTTGTTGCATCACTTAATTATTATTATTATTATTATTGTTATTATGACTATTACTATTATTATTATTCTCTTCATTTGTTATCCTGTTAAGTTGTCTTTATCTCAGCCAATGAGGGTGGGTTTTTTTCCTCTCCATCCTCTTGGGGTAAGTGAGCGGCTGTGTGAACCTTAGCTGCCAGCTGGGGTTAAGTGACGACAGCTGTCCAGAGTTTCTGGACATAGTTTTGTTTTAGGAAAATGTTACTGACAGTGGATCAGAGTAAAGTAGGTTCTGATTTTCTGTATCACAGTAGTTATGGATGTAGATTTGAAGGATTTTTTCATTCAGGGTGTGCCACTCAATATTTGCTGTAGTTTCAATGTTTATACTTCTCCGTAATCTTTTACTAGCATAAATCACAAAGTCTGTAGCATTATTTTTCTTACTGCTTTGTTTCTAAAATTTTTCTAAACAAAGAATTCCTTAACTTTATTAAATGGTTACTAATTTGCACTGTGTGACTGTAGAAATATTGGTAGGATTTTGGGATCTTGTTTGATAGAAGAGGTCAGTGGAAGAGCAGCTTTCTCCTGCTACTGCTGCTGCTACTGAATCCTTGCCGCAAATTGAGTTAAGGTGGAGGTCTTTTCACTCCTCCTTTTGTCTGTACAGTGCTGAACTTGAGCAAGGGAAAATGGTACTTCAAGAGCATGTCACAGCCTCTTGAAAGAGTGCAGCTGCAGAGCTGAGTGCTCTGGAATTGGGAGCGTTGAGAAGTGAAAGGAGAGTAGTATCTCCAGCAGTCTGTTACGAGGTCGTGAGTGAGTTGTAAGTGACATGCTGGCCCACTGTATGGAATGAATGTCACCTTATGTACTGTGCAAAGAATATAATTTTGTAAAGAAAGTTTGCTTGCATGAAAAAAAGCTTAATGGTGAAACAAGGTAGAGCTTGAAATTTCTGAAAATGATTTATTTCTTGTTTTGCATTTCAGAACACTGATCCTAAGTCGTCTGTAAAAGGTGTAAGCGGTCAGCTTGGAGAGGGGCCTAGTGATGGACTGCAGCTGTCCAGTAGCCTTCAGTTTCTTGAAGATGAACTTGTATCTTCTCCTTTACCTGATCTTACTGAGGATCAGCCTTTTGATATTCTTCAGAAGTCCTTGCAGGAGGCCAATATTACTGAACAGACTTTGGCAGAAGAGGCGTATTTGGATGCCAGTGTAGGTTCTAGCCAACAGTTTGCACAAGCTCAGCTTCATCCTTCTTCATCAGCATCCTTTACTCAGGCTTCTAATGTTTCTAATTACTCAGGTCAGACGTTGCAACCTATAGGAGTTACTCAAGTGGTACAGCAACCTGTCGGAGCATCTTTTGCAAGCAATACAGTTGGTGTGCAACATGGCTTTATGCAACACGTCGGAATTAGTGTTCCCAGCCAGCATTTGTCTAATAGCAGCCAGATTAGTGGTTCTGGGCAGATACAGCTAATTGGTTCATTTAGTAATCAGCCTTCCATGATGACCATTAATAACCTTGATGGATCTCAGATAATACTGAAAGGCAATGGTCAACAAGCGCCTGCAAACATGAGTAGTGGCCTCTTGGTTCATAGACAAACTCCAAATGGTAACTCGCTGTTTGGTAACTCTAATTCAAGTCCTGTAGCACAACCTGTAACCGTTCCATTTAACAGCACAAATTTTCAGACGTCGTTGCCTGTCCATAATATCATCATTCAGAGGGGTTTGGCACCAAACTCTAACAAAGTTCCCATTAATATCCAACCAAAGCCTATCCAGATGGGTCAGCAGACTGCTTACAATGTGAATAACTTGGGAATACAGCAACATCATGTACAGCAAGGTATTCCGTTTGCTTCTGCAAACTCACCTCAGAGTTCAGTAGTTGGTCCTCATATGTCTGTTAATATTGTTAATCAACAAAATACAAGAAAATCAGTTACACCTCAGGCAGTTAGCAATGCCGGAGGTAGTATTGTTATCCATTCTCCTATGGGACAGCCTCATGCACCTCAAAACCAGTTTCTTATACCTACAAGTTTGTCTGTTAATTCTAATTCAGTTCATCATGTCCAGGCCATAAATGGACAACTTCTTCAGACTCAGCCTTCCCAGCTGGTTCCTAGCCAAGTGTCTGCTGAGCACGTAATGCTCAACAGGAACTCCACAAACATGCTACGAGCCAACCAGTCGTATTCGGGACAGATGCTGAATAATCAGAACACAGCTGTTCAGCTTGTTTCCGGCCAGACATTCACAGCTCCTGGAAACCAAGTTATAGTAAATCATGGAACTTCACAAATTGTTGGTGGACAGGTGCCGCTGCAGCAGGCGTCACCAACGGTGGTGCATTTGTCACCCAGTCAAGCTAATGTTTCTCAAGGTAGAGCGAGTTTTACTACGATGTCACCTGGACAGTCTACAGTCTCAAATATGTCAGCTTCTAATCGATTTGCTGTTGCAAGTTCTTCTTCTGGTTCAGTACATCCTAGCTTGGGACCATCAGTTCAGTCTGTCGCATCAGGAGGAAACTTTACTGGAGATCAGCTCCCACAGAACAGAACTCAAGTTCCCGTCAGCGCATCGCATCGTCTTCCAGCATCCTCTTCCAAATCTGTCAGCACCTTTAGTCACACGTCAGTTGGAGTAACGCAACAACAGTTTGCCTTCGGTCAGGTATGAAAGCTGCTTGAGAATGTAGGCAAATATATGCTTCTAAGCCATGGTGAAATCTGGTTAACAAAGTGTTAAAGTTAGTGTTATTATACAGAGAATGTTAATTTTGCTCGTCTGTATTGTTGCAAGTACTGTGGAACTGCTGAAAAGTACTGTAACCTAGAGATGACATTTCACTCAGTGTTTTCTGAAGTCTGTCATTGGGTGAAGGAGTCATTCATTCAGATGATTTTGTTGGTGATGTATAGTAATATTTTCAGAACTGCTTAGCACTGATCTATTTCTGCTCTCATTTAGAGGAGTGGATGTTCTAAGACTGAGCTCTTCTGACAGTCTTACCATAGAGCTAGATGTAAAGGCTCAGGCACGTTCTTAGCACTTACGAATCTTTTTACCTCACTAAAAACTGTGCATGTGTTTTTAAGGTTTGACCTACTCAAGCTAGAGATGTATTTACTGTACAAAATTTATCTCTTAAGTTTAACCTTTTTGGCATTTTGCCCACTGTAGTTCTGTGTGTGTGGAGCAGGTAGAAACTTTCAAATTTGAAGCAAAGACAAGGCAGGTGTTTCTTAGAAGCCTTATAAGGAAATACCTTTTAAAGCAGCTTGTAAAAGCATAACATTTAAGTTGTTTTTTTTCTCTAAAAAAAAAAATCTTCTGAATTTACTTCTAAGGTGAGAACTGGTCTTTTTTTTTGTCCAGTTGATGCATCTGCAGCATATGTTCAACTCAAGTTTGTCTGTTTCCATAAGTGAACTTCCAGACTCTGCCAGTATTTAGTTCAGTGTCTTGTCACATGATTACCAACAAGCTATTATTCCACTTCTCTCCTTTTTTTTGCTTTTGTGTTTTTTTTTTTTCCCTTGACCATTATAAAGTACTGATAATAACTCTCAGAATGCATTTGCACTAATTACGTTAGCTCTTTCTCTTTTCCCAGAGGTCTAATGGATTTTTTTAACCAAGACTAAAATGGGCAATGAAATAGTGTCTTAGAAAATAATGTTTATTTAGAAAATAAGGGGGACCTGTTGTAGAACCACCTTTTCAATCTTTGCCAAAACTGTTAGCACAGGTTGTAACATTTTGTTTGCAGATGAGGAATTTGAGGCATGCCTGGCTTTCTCTTGACGTGTCTACATCTTTCTATTTGTAGGATACGCACTGGGTCAGTGAGTTTCAGCAGTTAAAAAAGCATCATATTTCTCACTGCTGCAAAAGATCATTTGGTTTTTGTGCTGAAATTTCAGAGCTGAAAATGGGAACTACAGAGAACAAGTTCTACTGTTTACCAGAATCTTTTTAGTTTGTACTTGCATTTTAAATATTGTACTGTATCATAAACCATGTCTCATTTAGTCACTAAACACTGGACAGTTTGTTCCACTGTGTATTTTTTTGCTGTGGAGACAGCTTATTTAGTCATCTTGCAGTTCTGCAACTCAAAAGCTGAGCTTTCTGAGAGCCACATGTAGTATAAATCATGGGTCTTCTAGAATGTAACTGGTGTACCTTTGCACTGTTAGTGTAATTTCTATTCCTCTCTGATATACTTTGTAAAATTACTGAACTTAGGAGGAATTGAGATGTTTCAAATTTCACCGCTTACGAGTTTGAGGTTGAAAAAAGATGTGTAGAGCTGAATTTTAGTTGTCTTTTTTGCTTTTTTTCTCTGTTTGTTAAAGCTTGACAGTGTGTTTATTGGGGTTTTTTGTTGTTTGTTTTTTTTAATGCATGTGGCACAGAAAAAAACTATGAGCCAGACATCACCCGTTTCTGCATCGAAGACGCAGGATAATTTGAGACAGCCTCAGCTAACAAGTCTTCTGAGCAACACACTATCAGGTCAACTAAGGTCTTTTTAAAATAATTTTCTTAATTTTCTCCAGCAGCAGAAATTGGTGGTTCTTTGATGTGTCAGACTTGCATTGATGGCTCATACTGATAAGAGTCCTAAGGGTTATCAGAATTTTACTTTTAGAAGAACGCAAACTAAATTTTTCAGTATTGAATATGTGTTTTTCTTTTTCCCAACCATGGTGCTTAATTTTGTAGAGTGAAAAGTTGAATCTCCACAGTAAACAATTATTTATCCCCCTATAAAATCAAAAATTGTACCTTTTTTCCTTTTTCTTTTTTTTTTTCTTGCTTAGGAAGGTTGAAATAAGAAATTTTCAAAATACAGCCATATGCTAAAATTCTATGAAACTTTAGTCCCCCTCTTATGATGGCAGCTTCAGATACAGGGGAAAGAAAAAACAGAGATTACAAGGTTATATGCGGGCTGTCATCACTTGATTTGTTTTTGAATGTGTCACTTTCAGTTAGGATAGTTAATGCATTGTTCATGGCAAAATACTGGGCTTTTCAAGCAGTGCCGTGCTCCTAACAGAACAAAACCAAGATATTCAAAGCAAACAGAAGAATGCAGTAACCTTCATCTTCTCTTTGTTACCTAAGTAACCCTTTTGAATAAGGTCCCATAATCTACCTACTTCCCCTCTCCCCTTGCGTACTGTTACATGCAGGCTGTCCAGGCAATGCTCTACAGTCAGCACAGTGTGGGGTTTTTTGGGGTAAACAAAAAAATTCTTACGTTGCATGTAATGTAGCATGGCTGATAAGATGCTGTTTGAATTCCTGAGCAAGGCAACTGAAAGAAATCTGCCCATCTGGAAAATTCAGAAACGAAATTTATGATGCCTGCTGTCAGGCATATCTCATATGTTAAGCATATGAGACATATCTTTCTCCTAAAAGCTAAAAACTGAAGTAAAATGATCAGGATAGGTACATGAAATTATTCTGTTCCCGCTTAGGATGACAGAGGCTTTTTAACATATTTTTTATAGGACAGGATTCTGGAGGAAAAATCATACAGCAACCTCTAGGAACAGCACAGCCACAAGAAAAAGTGATAGGATCGTCAGTTCAACAGAGTATACAGGTAGAGAATACTTTCATTCATGTGTCCCTTTCCCTTAAAATTTTAGTAAGTTACGGATGTTTCAACTCCACATTGATAATCTTTTTTCAATGCAGATAATCTTTTATCTTTGCAGGTTTTTGAGTGGGTTTTTTTGAGTATATGAAGTCATTCAAGCACACAGCAATGCTTCATTGAGTTGGACATAAGTTAGACCTGCTCTTATCATTACTTCTTACCAATGCAGCTATTCTTCATTGTTGTTTTCTTTGTTTCTCTCTTTTTTTTTTTTTTTTTTTTTTTGCCACCAGAAGTTCTCCTATATATGGCAACTATGTACAGAAATTTAACACTGGTTGCAGGATTTGGGCCTGGAAGGGGAGGCCAGCTTTTTTGAAGAGGCAATACGAGAACTTCTGGAGGGAGGAAACAGCTGTTAACAGTCATGGACTGAGTACCTGAGGGCAGGAAGCAAGGGTTTGATGTAGGCTTGAAAGTGTGGGCTTTGTGGATGGAGCTAAACTACAAAATCACAAAAGAAAACAAGGGGGGATCTGATTTGGAGTTTTTGTTCCTTGCTGTAAATGTATTTGTCAATGTAGTATGACATGTCTTACTGATGTACAAGTAAAGCAGAAGATACAGTAGTCCTCAGTTGTGAGTTCAGTCTGGTTTTGTATTTGTTGGTCAGGTGTTCCTTCTCCTCTAGCGGTGAATACTTTTTTTTTTTTGCTCTGAAGTTAGAAGCTTTTTGGCCAGCAAGTACCATTACAGCATGTCTGCTTCATGCTGCTGCTACTTTGCTAAGTGTGCTCTGTACCACGTTTTTCTGTTCCTTCTGACCCGGGTGTAGTTCAAAAGTGCTTTCATGCAATCTTTTTAAAAATCGTAAGTATCTTTTGCTTTATGACCAGTTTAATTAGTAAGACTATGTGACTAAAAAAACCCAATAACTTCATATTAAACAACTTTTTGATCCAGAATGGCTTCTTTGGGAGAATACTTGGATTGCAGTAATGCCTCTCATGCAGTAGGAACATGAGTCTTTACCACCTCAGACAGCCTCACATCTTAGGACAGTGTTCCCTTGAAAAACCTTGGTTTCATAAATGTCCAAGGAAAGGAGAAGATTTTGTAGACCTACCTGATGGGTATATCTGTAGCATTGACACTGAAGCACATTTCCTAGAGACTTCCATGGCTTTTGAGAGTTTAAGTATGCAACCTTAGCCTGCTTTCCTGACAGATAATCTAATCCGTCAAAATCAGGCAAGATGGTATCAGCTGAGAAATGAAGAGACATTCTTGAGAGCAGATTTCTTTGGAAAAGTTTATAGTTGTACTTTCTCTTTACCTGCTAAATTTGATCCCCAGTCTTTTTCCTAGTGAGGCATGTATATGTACCACAGTGGAATTTGCCTACAAACATTACAGAGCTGTGGTTTATGTAAGAAGAATGACTTCCCTATTTCATTGATCCGGTGCCCTGTGAAAATAGGAGATAGCTGGAAGTATTTATACTTATGCGGTGGTTACACTTAATAATTGCTGATATAAGTAATTGGCAGAAATAAATGCTGAAACATAGGCTTTGCAAAGGAGGGGATGTATTGTAATTTGTCTGTTATTTTGAATTTAGGTGGATGGTCATTTGGTTGGACAGAAAAGGCCTGCTGCTAAACAGTTAACTAAAGGAGCTTTGTAAGTCATTCTTCTTCAGTAATTTTGTTGCCGATACTTCCTCTAACCTGTTCTTAAGAGCGTGTGTTAATTACATATCATTGCTTCTCCTTGTAGTATTTTACAGCAATTACAGAAGGATCAAGTGCATGCTGTGACACCAGATAAAAGTCAATTCAGATCATTAAATGATGCAGTTCAGAGACTCCTTTCATACCATGTGTGCCAGGGATCGCTGCCAACAGAGGAAGACTTAAGAAAAGGTAATTTTCGGTTTAAAAATTGGCAGTATGTTTGTAATCAATGTATTGAGAGAATTCAGTATGTAAGTTAACGCAGTAAGAAATGGAGCATTTAATTTGTGCAGGTTACTGGTTGCAGCCTTCTGGTTGCAGATGAGCAGTATTTGAAAATACACTCTTGTCTTTCTAGTGGACAGTGAATTTGAGTCTGTAGCTACACAACTTCTGAAGAGGACACAGGCTATGCTGAACAAATACAGATGTTTGCTTATAGAAGATGCAATGGTAAGGTGTATAACCCAGGTACATTTTGTGTTTACAGGATGTGATTCAGTTTGTTTTAAAAAAAAAAAAGTACATCTACAGGAAGGTGAGAGCTAGCGTTACAATTAATTTCATTGATACTATTCATCGCCTTATGAAGGTGATATATATATGAAGGTTTTAGAGATACATATATATATATGTATAGCCAGTGTACTTGTGATTGCACCAGCAATCTCAATGGCCAACGTAGATTTTTAAGTGTATATACACATCTTAAAGGCAGTGAAATGGGTCGAGTCTGTATTTCACATACAACCTAAGTAAGAAAGGGTGATGCTATATGTAAGTCCGTAGAGACTTCAGACACGTGAACTCTTCTCTCTGCCTATGCTTTCCTCCTGAGCTGAACAGGCTGTGGTGTTCAGGCAGGTGATTTCTGTATGTTTCTGTGGGTGATAGAGCCTGAAAGAATGTGGAAAAGCTCCATTCGAGGCCTACATTCGAGCCGTATTGTAACTGGAGCTAAATCATCCTGCAATTTAGGAAATCATGACTTCTTAGAAGCTAGATGGAGCCTCACATTTTCATCAGAAATGCTTCTGATTGAAGTGCTTTCACAGTCCCAGGTGTGAGGTAAAAAGAAAATTGATGACGTTACTTTAATATTGTATTTTACAGGGATTGGGAAATGTCATTGTGGCTTTAGACATGCTAGTTTTCAAGCCTGGAAAAATTTTGAATTTGAGAATATCACTCTGCTTTAGAGACAGGAATATGTAATATGAGTGTTAGAATGAATACGGTTTTGGAATCTAGCAGTCCCATTTAAAAATATACTAACCATCGAATATTTGCAAGTAATTGCAGATGTAAAAGGGGGATGACTAAAATCTATTCTTTTAGCATCTGGGATGGTGTATGGTAAATCCCATTCAGTCATTTTGAAGAGGTTATTTCAGATAGTGTTTGGGTTTGGAACTAGTTGCCTGTGGTGTGACTTAGTAGTTGGTGAACTTTCTTCTGTGATGAGTGGATCCACCTGGCTTGAAGCCGTTATCAGCAAAATGAAACTCAGCACCAACTAGTTAGAAGGATGGGAGAAAAGTTCAAGGAAGAAGCAAGATGATAAGGTGGTCCCATTGCAAGATGTTTACTGTTTTTCTCTCTAAAAGAAAAAGATACCCGTATGATGTAAAAAATTGTGGTGTACAGCAGTAAACATAGTCCTGAAAAGGTACAGTTCTTACAATTGGAATAGTAATCCCTTGGTTTAAAATCTTTAACAAGTAAAACGTACCATAAAATGTGAGCAGTATTTTATGGTTGAGTTTCAGTAGTGGTTGGGGTCACAGACAAGGTCGTTGAAGATGCTATGGAATTGTGTACATTCTGTGCCAATATCTAATGAATGACATTCTTTCTCTGAAGAGTAACTAAGCTATAAACGTTTTGATTTGCTAGCAGCCTATGAGTGACTACAGAGATGGTTGTTTTGTTCTTTTTTCCTTCTCCTGCAGCGGATAAATCCCTCTGCAGAAATGGTTATGATTGATAGGATGTTTAACCAGGAGGAAAGGGCATCTCTGACCCGGGATAAGCGTCTTGCACTAGTGGATCCTGGTAAGTAATGGTTAACTTCTGCATCTTACAAAAGCAGCATAGGTATAGAGTGTTTAAAAATAGTTGTGGCCACACTGAGACACTGATTGCTAGGGATTCCAGTAATTGAAATATTGAATAAGCAGTTGCAAGTTAAATTTTAATGACTCCCAAATTCAACAAGAGATACTGTAAAGTTGAAGGCAGTTATTTGGGGGAAAAAATGTGTTGGGCCTGTTTAGCAGAGAAGTATTTCTGAGTTTCTCTTGACAATAGTGAGGACTCCTGCATGGTCTGGATTCCAGTAGGGAAGAATCCCTGAGTTTGCTGGCAGTCAGAACCAGCACCTGCTGCATGAAGCATGAATACTCTTGTTCATCTTAATGAAGTGTTGCTTTTGGAATGTCATGGCCACCGAAGTGGCAGCGTTTTTAACCAGACTCTGAACATAGCAACTAGAAACATGTTACTTCTGTAAGATAAGTTACTGTTGGTTTAAATGTTCTGCATATTCTGCATATTTTAAAAGATACTTGGATAATGTATTGAAGAAGGTATTAGTCTTCCAGATACCACATTTTGCGTATTCAGAATGCTGGGAAGTGCCTGTAGTCTGGTTTTACAGTGCATATACGTACATACTACGCTGATTAATTTGGTGATAATCTCCTACACTGGGTGCAGCAGAACACTTAAGCATGTGTACATCTGTCTCTTAAAGATGTGAATCTGTAGGCTGTGGGTGTCATTTGAATTTTAATACTCAAAGTACGTTGAAGTGTCTGTTATTTTAATGTATAGGTAATTTAAGTAAACTGTTGTTACATCATTTCAGATGGTTATCAGGCCGATTTTTGTTGTTCTGCCAAACAATTTGATAAAACAACTGAAGAAGCACAGTCCAGCAAAAGCGACCATCAGTCTAGCAAAACATTAGCTTCTCGAAGTCAGACTACCAAAACCCAAGCCAGAGACCGACCAAAATCCAGCTCAGCAGAGTCCGCAAATCACAGTAAACATCCTCTAGTGCCTAACAATGTTCTGACACCAAAAGAAGGCATAGCTTCTACTAAAAAATCGGAGAGCCTCACTAAAGCGTTAAAGTTTGAGAAAGCTAATTGTTCTTCTGAGAGCCAGTACGCGGCCCTTTCTGAAGAAAAGATGTCTGGGAAAGATCTTTCCAAGTCCACTGAGAATTCTTTGAGTTCTGAAGACTTGTCAAAAACTGTGTCGAGAGGCGTTCATGGAACACACAATAAAATATCAAGGAACACAGTTCAGTCTTTCTCAAAGGTAACGTGTAATAATTCCCTCCAAGACAAAACTCTGAGGAGCTCTCCAAAGAATGAGGTTTTACATCCTGATAACAGGAAAGGCTCTGGTGAACCCCAGCAAGACTTACTGCTCAGTAAGAGTTTAGAAACGACGTTTAAAAACATCTTGGAACTTAAGAAAGCTGGGAGGCAGCCACAAAACGAGGCGACAAGTAGCGGCTCAGTTGAATTAGAATTTCCTAATTTTTCACCTATTGCTTCACAGGAAAACTGCCTGGAAAAATTTATTCCAGACCACAGTGAAGGTGTTGTAGAAACTGACTCTATTTTAGAAGCAGCTGTAAATAGTATCTTAGAGTGTTAATAGTTACAGTACCATGGACAAGTTATGTTTCTCTTAGCAGAAGCAAATGTGAATGACACCACAAGTACAGCCTGACATGCATTTAAGGTTAACCTTTCTAAAGTAGATTCTGTTCTGTGTTTGAGAGCAATACTCATTGTGGTTACAGTGAGATATCCAAGTAAAGTTAATCCTTGTTAGAATGCAGTCTGTTAGGGCCTTACTATTTCAAGTATTATTGCGATAGTGCTTTTGATAATTGTGCAGTACTGCAACGTAACAAGGTTGCAGGTCGTTAGGCCCTATGTAATACGGTAATATACTGACAATCACAGTCATTTGAAAGGATATATTTATTGAGAAAATGTTTTTAAGAAGTGATGGAAGCAACAATTCTCCCCTACCCTTCTCTTCCACAAATCATCAGATTTTTAGTTTTTCTTGAAAACCCACTGTACCTCTACTCAGAAGTGATTATTTGCTTTGTTAATGAATCTGTGTTCTAGGATTCTTAAGTTGGAAGGATATCATCAGTGTGTTTACAAGACTTCATAATTTAAACTTAAAGTGCTTTTCTATTGCTTTCTGAGCAGAAATTAGTACTTGATGATATATTTGTAGTGGGTAACTTTAGTCTGTGGGATGATACTATATGATCTTAGTCACAGTGGCATGATATGAAGTAATAAATGCTTGACTAAGGAAGGTAGAATGGAAGCCAGTAAATGGCAGTGTACAGGATGAGGCCATGATAGAGCCATGAATTTATATATATAATACATATATATGTTAACTCTTGAGGAAAAGATTTTGCATTTTATAATTGGATGTAGTCAGCCTTGAGTCTTTCTGAAGTGGTATAAATGTTTTTTTTATTTGTTGGGTTTTTTTGGTTGGTTTTCTTTTTTTTTAGACCAAGTGTCAAAAGCACTTTTATTTGAAAACTGTTATAATATTTGTAGCTTATATTTTAAGAGGATGTTAGCCTTACTTTGATTAAATTTAAAGGCCAGTGTTTATTTTTTATTTTCATTTTTGCTTTTTGCTGTCAGAGAATGTTAAATCATCCGCCGTAGCAGTCATAATTACCAAGATATGTACAGACCAAAGTCGATCAGCAATCCCATTGTTTAAACATATCAAAAAGTGTGTAATTATAATTCATATTGTAGAGCCAAGTGAAACCATTGCATGGTTTGTATTTGGCTTGCTGTCATGTTGTTAAGATAGAATCTTATTATTTTATTTATTTATTTTTATCTATGACATCTTTTTTTTTTTTTGCTGCCCATGCTGCTTTTTCCTAGTTTACTTTGGTCATGAGTGCTTTTGTGCACATAAGTGCGCTGACATTTGTCACGTGCGTGTAGTACATATGTCTGCTCAGGAGGATATAGCGCTTGTGGTTTCTAAGGTATGCTCATGTTCTCCCCCAGACCTTCTCCACAATTTTTTAGAAGAACTACCAGCCATTTTCCAGACTTGCTGATTACAGTTTTCATAACAGAGAGGCTCGTTGTGACAAGCTGTGGTTGTCAGTCAGATTGCCAGGAAAGAAAACAAAAAGTTTTGCTGTCATGTAATTCAGTCCATCTGAACAGCGCAAAAGAAAGCAGAATTAGATTCTTGCAACAGTAGAAGATTACAGTGCAACTCAGTATTGAGCTACAGTCCACTGTCTGACCACTAAAGGAAACCAAATCTAGAAAGCAGTGTGAGAAAGATGAACTGAAAATTCATTTCCCCTTCAACATGAATGGAAATACTGGTTTTGTATGTTGCTAATTGCCATTTAAAAAAATGTGCCAATTTTAAAGTACATGTTTGTAAAAACCTGACATTCCCAAGTGTTGTATAAAATATTCAAGGTAATAAGTAACTATTGCCAGTTTTAAATTTTTAGTTAGGTGTCCATAGAATAGACTCTCAGGTGGTTAGTTGTTTTCTTATTGGCAAAACTGACAATATAGTCTTCACCTATTGCCTTTTTAGATTTAATAATATGCTTATGGCTGTGTATCCTGATGCATATTTTATCATTTTGGAAATTTAACTGTTCTAAACTATCTAAGGAGGAAAACAGTAAGTTACACAGCTGTATGTTAACTAGTTAATTTTTTTTGAGGGAAGAAAAGAAGTAAAGTTGCACATTCATTGATCCACTTGCTTTTTGTACCACCTCAAAATGGGTATGGGGTTTCCAGCCTCTCTACAGCAAATCCATGATTGAAGTATCAGGCTATGTGTCTTCTGTTGGATCTCATTTGGGGATGGGGGACAACGGCATATAAAAAATGACAAATTACAAAAAGTAATCAGGGCTGATTTGGTCAGACACATTTCTCTGAACTACTTCTGAGAGGAACCCATTGAACAATCCTAGCAAGATTAATCTTAGATTGTTAATGTTCTGTTGTTCACTCCTTTGAATTCAATTCTAAAGGAATTCTGGTACGTGGTAAAGCAGTAAATGAAAGAATTGTATTTTTGTTGTGCTTAAAAAAAAAAGGTATGAATTTATTAATCATATGGGCTCAAGTCCAGCAAAGTATTGTGAATGTGCATGACTTGAAACATGTTTTCATTATTTTGCTGGATCAGCATTGTGATTTCAATGTTATTTAATACTGCCTAATATTAAAACAAATTTTAAACTGGCAATTAAGAAAACTATGTTTGTTTTGAAGATTTTAGTATAATTTATCTGTTAGATTAGGGAGGCCTTACAGACTGACTTCACTTAAAGAGGATGTGTCACTTATTGTCAGTGTGGTATGGACTTTATTTGCTTAAATACCTTCATTTGTAAAGTATGTCTCACTTGAAATTGCTTTGTATACATTTTGTAAAAATATTTATAAAATGTTTTGTAAAAAAAAAAGTATAAAAAATTGCAGTTTATTTTGTTATGTTGGATAAATACTGTTAAAAGACACAAGTCAGTAAATATATTGTTAATCCATGGATAGGAAATGTTTAGTTGGAGATTACAAATTGAAACAACCATTGCAATACAGCCAAAGATTTGGGAAAAAATGTCTATCTGTGATTGTCTTGATTTAACCAAGTTGAGTATTTACATTTCCAGAAGAGGCTTGTTATCAGTTTTAAGTAGTATGGTTGCAAAATACTTTTATTCCTGTGGTTTTTATAATGCAGCCCTGTTATAAAATACTTAGCCGGTCTACTTTTCCATACTCTTTACGAATCTTCCTGAACGTATATGCTATTAGGACGTGGTTCGTGTGGCATTGTAACTGCTTATAGTAAGGTGGATCTCCAGATAACCAGATTGCCAGCGGTCCTGCTCTGTGGTCATTAGAAATCTTGCCGCAGTGAGGTTGCTGAGACACGCTCTCCTCCTCCAGCGTGGTCTTACAAGATAGAGGCATCATCTTCCTGATACGTCATGGGGATAGAAGGAGAGAGGGGTTTTGTTACTCCGCTGGCCACCTCACCCCTGCCTCAGGTTTCCGAGTTGTGCCAGCTGTACTTGGTTATAGAGCCCTGCGTTAGCGGTATTTCCCGTTCCTTCCTTTTGGCTGGGAGAAGGTATTACAGTCGCTGGTGATGTAATGCTCCTTCCTACTTTCAGAGGGTTGATGAACCTTTTCTTACTGTGACTGAATTTTTCAGAAAGTGTGCCGAGATTCTGATCTAGTAACGCTCTTATGCTTGGAACTTCAGCGCTTTGTTCTTGGAGGCTACGAAAACGAAGTACTGGCGAAGCGCGCTGCCTCTCAACTGGGAGTAGGGCCCGCGGTGCCGAAAGGTAGAAATCTTCACGGTTAGCATTCATTATGTCGTCAATGAGACGAAATAAACATGCATTTTGAATGCTGCTCGTGTGGATTCAGACAGTAACAATATAAATAAAATCAGTGATTATTTTTATCATATCCCTGTAGAATTACCAGGCAGCCTGTCTGGGTTGGGAAACGTGATGTACAGTTTACTGTGCAGCTGTCTTTGCTTTCGAATATCTTTTCTTTACAAGAAGAGACTGTATGTTTAAGTTGCCTTTCAGTAGCATTTTTATGGTGGGGTTTGTTACGTTTATTCCAACATTCAGGGCAGAATTTCTGGAGATCTGGGCATGTGTGTTAATGCGTAGCTTATTTAAAAAAGGCAGGATACCTTTCATTTTGACAATCCGTACAAAGGAAAAAAAAAAGCCAGAATAAGGTTGACACAAGGAAAAGTATGTAAGTAATTGTAACCTTAGAAAAAATCCTCTCTCCTTCAGGAAGTGTTTTCTTTACAAGCCTTTGAATTTTTCCTTTAGAATTGTACATACTTTTTCTTGGGGTTTTCACAATGATGCTTTTGTCAGCTTCAAGAAATGCAAGAAATTGTCTTCATGACTTGGGGGTCACCTGTCACTTTGGTTAAAGAAAACAATTGTAGAAAATAAGTTCCAGTGAAGATCTGAAGAGCAGCAGCCCTGTTGCACAGATACAACGCACTGGACAGAGATTTCAGATGGCAGTAGTGGTGGGTATGAGGAATTGTTTATAACTTGTGCATGGGCATTTGTCTTCCTGTGCCACTTCCTGTGCTGGCCTTGTATCTAGTCATTGTACTGGAAATGGGAAGAAAAGGTCTTCATAATCACTAGTTGCAGTTGGCAAACAGCAAGCGAAGTTGAAGCAGCTTGCTGTACTAGGGAAGAAAAAAGGTGAAAGGGCGCAAAATGTCCAGCTGAACCAATATTTTTGGTGTAAAACCAAAAACCTGTGAAGTTGCCTGGTTTTATGCTGAACTTTATTTTTTTTCTAGACTTGATACCGTACAGTTTTGT
Organism: Psophia crepitans; assembly: GCA_013399095.1. Taxonomy (NCBI): domain Eukaryota; kingdom Metazoa; phylum Chordata; class Aves; order Gruiformes; family Psophiidae; genus Psophia; species Psophia crepitans. Next base: position 2,066,411 of record VWZZ01004976.1, on the reverse strand, counting down.
GGGGAAAAATGTTTCACAAGTAGAGGAAGAAGCTAAATCAGAATTTAAGGCTCTTTAGTATTTGCTTGGCTTCATCTGCTACCTTTTCTTTTTTTCAGGTGGTGCCATTGTTTGTGCAGATTATTAGCCTTCTGGAACGTAGTGCTCAGTCTTCCTGGCTGCTTTTGCACTCCAGGATTTTTTCAAGGAATTTCTTCCAATGTTTTTGATTTTATTTTTTTTTTTAAAAAAAGGAAATCGAATTATTTCGGTTGAAAAAGACCCTTAAGACCATCAAGTCCAACTGTTAACCTAGTACTACCAAATGAAATGAGGTGTTCTCATTTGAGGTAAATTGTTGCAGCTCTGTTAATGAAACGACAGCGATTTTAGAATTCAGTGCTTGAAGGGGAAGCAAAGTTGGTTAGTCCACGCTGATACATCTCGACAGCTTTTGATGCTTGTTAGCTGTTTTTTTTACCTAGCTTTTTACTACATAGCATAGTCACACCACAGGTCAAATTTTCAAAGTATTCTGCACTCTTGGCTAACAAGTTCCTTACTGTCACATGTTTGTTATGGCTTGCGAAGATAGTGATGTTTCATTCTAATGCATTTACCAAAACAGGCTCGTCCTGATAGAGCTCCGCTGTCTCTGCACGCCGCTGAGGTGGAAGTAACGTAGACCTAACTCTGACGTTCCTTTCTAGACACCAGGCACGCAGGGCCTGAGCCACTGTGGAAAGGTGATTTTCAGTTAAGGATTATGATGGTAATACTTCTCTTTAAAAAAAAAAAAAAAAAAAAAAAAGATAAAGCAGGAAATTTAATTGCTATAATATCCTTGGGTGAGAGGTGATGCAAGGACTCTGATTCTACAGCGATGGCTGTCTCAGCGCTGCGGTAGGTAGCATTATGTGATTAATGGCATTACTTGGGGTGGTGATGGAATGAAATGCCTTCGTATCAGCAATCTGCTAATTTTTTCCTCTAAACATTATATGGGTCTAATGATTACTGCACAGTTCTGAAAATGCGGAGTTTTACGCTCTCCTGTGAACTCCAGACTCCAAACGTTCACGCGGAGATGTGAAACCAGGCCCAAGTCACGGTGAGAAATGATAGCAAGCAGTGGACCTTAGGGAGGTGGTGTCGTGGCTGGAAGTATAAAAGTGAGCTTGAAATAGTTGACTTTTATATGAGGCTAAAATTCTGTCCGGATTATTGTGATCAAAACTGAAGTTCAACAGCTGAAATTGAATTCAGAAATTACGAATTGTGAAGTTTAATTGGAGAAGTACCAGGTTGAAATCATTGAAACGATGCACGACATTCCTGAGCTGCACCTTGCAGTTGGGTTCTCAGGGACTTCAGGCTCTGAGAATTACTTCAGAGATACTCAAACCCGACAGCCTTTTGAAACTGTCAGATGGCACAGAAAAGACACAGGAGGAAAGGTGCTTGTTTTTGAAACTTTTCATACACCTTCCAAAGCTGTAGTCACAAATTCTGCTGTTACTTCTGTAAGTGAATTCCGTTTGCTGCCGAGTCAGGCAGGTGATGGGCTTTGGGACAGCTGCGTGCAGCAGGTACCGGTTTGTGTAACTGGGTAGTTAACGTTTGCCCCAATTTAGCTCCGGGGATTGTTGAAACTGGAGAGGTTTATATTATGAATTACAGGTATTTAGATGCTTTTCTTGCACTGCGGCATTCAGCTACTGGGCCAGCACGGATGAAATACATAAATGTCCAGTTCGTTCTCTCTAGAGTACTTTAAGTAAACAATATTTCTGCACTATTACTGAAATAACTTTTAAAATTCAGTTTGAAGCTGATTACGTCTCGAATTAGAACAAATCCTTCCAAAGTCTCATTCCAAAGTGCAATAATACATCGAAACTGTATTTCAGCTCTCTGACAGATGGTTCGGGCCCCTCGTTGTTAGCCATGCTGTGGTTGGTGCGGGGTGCAGACCCTGTGAGCAGCAGCAGAGTGATGCTGTTGGAAACCTGCCGCAGGTTGTTTCACAGCCTGCTGGTGCTAGGTGTACCTGAGCCTGATGAATGGCAAGCAGAATAAAAACGCCTGTGGTTAATATTACTGAGGTTGAGCAGTTCAATTTCACCTTGCCTCCAAGGTAAAATTAACCAGGGAAATAGGGGCTTTGGAAGACCCAGTAACAGACTAGTCTGCTGTGCCTGTGAAGGGATGGATACCGAGTGCTCAGGAACAGGGACTGGGAAGCCTTTGTGGACACAGGTGAAGCTGAAGGATATGAGGCTCCAGGGCTTGGAAGAGGTGAGCTGGAAGGTAGGTGGTGTGTGTGGGGATAGATTTTGGGGGGATTTTTGAGATTTGAATGACTAAACTTGATTTTTAAAAACATTGGATGGATTGTACACATGGGAAGTTCTGTGGGATTGTACCCGTTTCTGTATTAGATCACAGAATTAACATTTAAAAAAATTACTAAACATTGTCTTTTTTCTTCCTGCACCTCTGAAAACATCTGGGTGATACTGAGTGAAGAATGGATTTAACAACATAGTGAATATTCAACTTGTATGTAGATCTGTATGTTTTACTGTTGCGAGGATGGGCTCAACACATAGTTTGAAAGCTGATTGTAAAAGAAGAGCTAATTCACGAGGTCTGGTTTTAAACTGAGCAAGAAAGGGGTCTTATAAAAAGGATGGAGAGGGACTCGGGTAGATAATGATAGGACAAGGGGCAATGGTTTTAAACTAAAAGAGGATAGACTTAGATGAGATGTTAGAAAGAAATTCTTCACTGTGAGGGTGGTGAGGCACTGGAACAGGTTGCCCAGAGAAGCTGTGGATGCCCCATCCCTGGCAGTGTTCAAGGCCAGGTTGGATGGGCCTTTGGGCAGCCTGGTCTAATGGGTGGCATCCCTGCCCATGGCAGGGGGGTTGGAACGAGATGGTCTTTAAGGTCCCTTCCAACCCATTCTATGGTTCTATAATTCTAAGAACATTGCTAAAAATTGTGATCAGGCTCCAAAATATTGTGGAACTGGGCAAGTGTTTTCGTGATAATGAGCATCACTGGCAACATAGCCTTTCCCAAGAGGTAAGGAAGGGGTGGATGCTATTTAGCTACTATGCTGTTTTTTCTGAGGTTAAATTTTCACTGTAGTCAGAAAAGAGTAGATTTTGAGGTTTTAGTGAAAACATGTACAACCTTATAAAACCTGTAATAATCGGTATTCGGTTTATGGGAATGCTTTATGTTATTCTTGCCTATTGAGGAGGGCAATTTTAATTCTCTGACAACCAGTCTGAGAGTTTATACTCATTTCCCAAGGAGCTTGAAGACCTGCTGTTTTAAAAAAGTTGAATTGCACCCCGTTTGATTTGTCAAAGTTAAGAGAGAGATGCCACCCCACTCTGATTTTTTATTGTTGTTTTATCCTTTGCCAATCAAATTTGAAGCCCGTAATTAAATAAGCATTCTCGGATACTTCTAGCCTTAGTCACTTTGACCTGTTCCTGCACCAGTGTTCCGTCAGAGACTGCCCTGTTTGTTTTGGAGCTGTTGTGATCAAGCAGGATCCTAGAAATAATCATAACTGTTTGTCTGTACTCCCATTTCCCTTAACTGGGGTATAATAATAATAATATAAGCCCCAGAATGAGAATTTTTGCTTGCTTCTGCTCCTTTACTGAGCAAGGCTGCAGGAGCTTTGGCATTGATGAGTTGACTTAGTCTTCTGTAAAAGGTTTAAAAAAAGAAAAGGGAAGGTGGAAAGTAGAACACTCAGCTCTGTGGGAGTGTCCATTCCAGGGGTAGTTCAGTAACATCAGGTTCTGTGCAAAGAAACAGTAGGTTTCAATTGTCTGCTGCTAATTATCACCCAAATTTGATTTGCACGCTCTTCAAAGGGCCTCATATCTTTCCATTTAGTTATTTGTTTCAGCGCGATGAATCTTTAATTCGAACCAAACGTGGGTCAATTTCCAACTGGAAAAAAAAATGCGCGGAATGTGTTTATCCGCGGTCGTATCGGTGTGTGTCTTGAGTTTTATCCGCGTGGTGACTCGTGGCCTGGGTGGGGAGGTGAATTTGTGTCAAGCCGTGAATTGGCTTTGCCTGTTTGGCAAGTTTGTACAGGGTTTGGTCACTTGTAGAGGGGCTTAAATAATTGTGCCTAAGGGAACTGTTCTGGTGGGCTTTAGGATAAGGAGAGCAAGTCCCGAAGTTACACAGATGTAACAGCATCTCGTTCTGAGGACGTTATTTCCCCAGATGGTATTTTCCCTTACGTAACTTCAGGTCAGCGGGTCCTTTGCATGCACTTTTTTTCTACTCTGGTAATTTTCTTTGTAATCTTTACAGGCATGGTATTTATTTGTTCCTCTCTCTGTAGTGATGCAGCCTACAGTCTCTGAGGGCATTGAAATGATGGTTGCATGCCTTTCCTCCACCAAAAGCATCGATTACAAAATATAGGCCTATAATGGGAAAATAAGGTGAGAAACGTCTGATGCACTGGTTGACTAAGTAGATGTCATGCACTAGCTTAGAGATCTTGCAGTGCTGTGCCATCTGGACGTTGCCCTGGGCAAATAGTCTGGCTGGCTCTGCTTGAGTAGGGGTGTTGGACGAGATGACCTCCAGTGGTCCCTTTCAACCCTTCTGTGATTCTGTGCTGGTAATATTCTGTAAAAATTATGAAGAATGGATATTTAAGTATGCAATGCTAAACGTAACTTTGGGTTCACTGTCTGCAGTTTTGAGTTGAACTGTTTGGGGTCACACAGGTGATGGGTGTATTGCTTTCAGTTCTTCATGGACTAGAAACTATATATTGTTAGAAACATGTTAAAAGATTGTTACCAGTCAAAGCTATTTTAGTATTTTAGGAAAAAAAAACAAAACCAAAACAAAACAGAATTACAGCTGCCAGTATGACTATTTATCCTGCTTTAGGAGCATGTTTTTAATTTTTATTTAAGCATTGTGAATGTGTTAGCACTGCCCTGTGTCCTGTGCAGATGTCATAGAGTGCGTTCACGTGCTTATACAGACTCCCCATATTCTTATCTTTTGGACCTGCAATTATCCTTGGCTGTCAGACAGCTTTTTAATTACAAGACTGCCTGCCCTCTTTCCAAGGACGGCTGTGTCAGTGTGCAGGACACAGGTACCTTGGGCTGGCACCAGGTCCATCTAAAGGCTTGTCTGATGCTATGTTACACCAGGCCTAGCAAGGCTGAAGCCCCATCTGAACAGCATCTCCCTTTCCTAGACAAGAGTCCCTTCCCCAGCAAAATGCTTAGCATCACTTTCCACTTCCTCAGCCTCCTCTGAGAGCCAAACTTTCTCCTCTGACTGACTCCACTGGGAAGAGAGCGCCGATCTCCCGATCCCTGGATACTCCCAGTCTTTGTGAAGCCAAAACAGCAACTGGCAGTAGAGTAGGTGTCCATCCCGAGTATCTGCCAGGCGCCACAGCTGCTGATCCTCTGCTGGGGAGTCTGCTGTATGCTCTAGTGCGTGGCTCCAGGCGGTCACTCAGAAAGTGTTCGCTGGGTCGAGTGAATGCTCTTCGTTTTAACAGGCCTTGCCCATTCTCAGCAATGAAAATATTCGATGTCCATCCTCATCCGCAGTCTGTTACCGAGTCTATCACCTGCTACTGCAGTAGCTGCCAGCTTCTCCTTTGAGAGCAGTCTTGATGTCTGTCTTCAGCTCATGGTGAAAGCGGCGCCAGCAACTGCTTTCTGAGCACAGATGGCAGACTTGGAAGGTCCTTGGTCAGACATCTGAGCCTCTGCTTTTTCTGCACCTTGAAATCAACCTTTGTGAGAAAAATGTAATTCTTTGTGCTGTAATGGATCCAGGCAGAGCGCAATCTGCCATCCAGCTGGCTGGGCACTTAACAGCCACAGCAGGGACCAGGGGAAATCCAATCAGTGAACTGCTGCCTGTAAAGGTGGTAGTGAAATCGTCAGCTAGCCCTCTTAACTGGTAACAGCTATCTGCAGTTGTGTGTAGTTTTGGTACAGATCCTTGCAAGAAAATTGTGTCTGATACTGCATGCTCCTGTTTTCCTCTTCTGTAGGTAGGGATGTATAGACCGTCCATCCCTGGTGGGATGCCTGGCTGCACTGAGCCTGGTGCAGGGGTCTGGCCCCTTTGCCCTCGCCCAGGGCAGTGGATTGAGGCTTAAATTGCTCGTACCTCTGGATAATGAGGTTTTTTAGGAGTGGGTTGGTTTTTCAATTTTTATTTTCCCAAGAGGAGAAAGAAGGAATTGGGGGCAAGTAAACACTAGAATCTGGGTAAAAGCTAGAATTTGCTTTGCTGACCCCTTTTTTTTTTTTCTTCCCACCCACCCCCTCACCCAGAAAAAAATAGCATGTATAGATTCTGTAAGCAAACAGACACAATAGTACTGCAAAGTGCGAATTTCTCCCAGCTGCCTTAATGGAGTGTTGATTTAAAAAGCTTAATTTCACTGCTGCTTGCTGTGCAATTAACACCCAGTTAATACATTTGGTTTCTTCAGCTGTGTGGTACCACGCTTGGTGTTTGGCTGGGTGTCAGTATGGACGCTTCAATCAAACATCCGTTTCAGATAAGTGCACAAAGAGCAAACAAAATCCGAGGCTATGGAAGCAGGAATAAGCCAGGAAAAGCTGGTAATACTGTACTTCGATTACAATTAATTTGAATGAAGTGTTAATTTCTGTTATGCTGAAAAAAAAAAAGCAGAGAGTTAGGAAATTAAAGAATGTTCCCATGAGTTCCCATGAGTTTGCAGAAGGCAACCTGACGGGATAGTGGCAGATGCAGAGAAGGTGAGTCAGATACCTCCGTGGAAACTTGAAATACAGGAGAATGAGATAGCTAATGAAACAAAGATAAGCATCAAGTAAGGTCAACACAATTTTATCAAGAATATAACTATTCCAGAATAATAACAGAATAGTAGTTACTCTCTTGTGTAACCGCCATGGTGTTTACTGGTGCAAGGCCCTGAAACCTGGAGCGCAGTGAGGTGAAGAAAACCACCCTGAAGGAGGAGACTCCGCACTTTTTAATGCAAAAACAATCCATACAAGTTCCAGCTTTCCAGGTAGCATGAGGCCTGACCATTCCTTCTCGGCAGTGAACTCGGAGTTGCTTCTCTGAATCCCTTGTAAATTTAATGATGATCTATACTTACAAAACAAACCCGGGGGTTTTAACCAGGTACACTAGACAGAGTGGAACAGGAAATTATTTCCAAAAATTCTGGAGCTTTCTGGGCTGGGGAAGCGATATTTCTCCAGATTTAAAATTTCTGTAGTTTACCCATTCTTGATGAGTGTGGTTTGCACATCAGTTTCGTGATTCTCCACGAGGTGGAGGAAGCGGCTTACGCTTTGGCATGAGCAGGCGCGCGGGCAAGTGGCTGTGCAGGGCTCTGTGCCCTCCTCTCCCACCCACCAGCCCCCACAGAGCCCTGCCCGTGGGGCTGCGCGGAGGGAGGCTGCGGGAGCAGGCTCTCAAGGTTTCTTGCTGCTTTGCTCCTTTTAAAGGCTATAACAGGGATTTCACTGCTGTGATTCACTGGGAGGTCTTTAAGGGCTTGGTGAGGGGTGGCGGTGTGGTCACAGCAGCTTAGTTCCACAGCAGCGCAGTGCCCGGCCTGGGTTCGTGCAGCAGGGCGGTGGCTGGGCTGGCAGATAAACCTGGCTCTCTGACCTTCGCTGTGCTGCAGTGTATTCACTCCTAGAGGCTGATTTCACTATAGAATTGGTCTACTTTATGGATAAAATACAAGCAGGAATATTACAGCTAGTGTCTGTGATGAAAATGCTGTAACTTGTACTAGGTTTCTGCTAAGGGCTCTGATTTTGTGAACAGTGTTTCAGGTTTTTTGTTGACTGTGGTGGGATTCTACCTTGCACAATTAGCCCCAAGCTTGTGTGTCTGAGTGTCCTGTGTTGAAGTTTTTGCAGCTCCTAAAAATCAAGCCCTGTATGATCTGCAATTTCCTTCCCTTGTCTTAAACCTTATCATCCAACTGATTTTTATTTTTGCCTGTGATGAAACAGATCAGCCTGAAACAGAAAACATTGGTTAGCTTTAAGATTCAATTCAGTTAATTTCTGTTGGGGAAAAAAACCCACCTCAGTTAATACTCATGTATGCACGACACAACACTGCTGCTGTTTTAGCTGCTCATCTTATGGCAGATCACGTGAGCTATTTTTCAAGGTGTTAAAGTGGGTTTGTGGTGGTGCTAAGGTTGTTTGCGAGCTGCACAGGGCTAACTTGATTGAATTAAGATAAAAAGCCATTGGAATGGGATGTTAAGGTGATTTACAATAAGTGAACACAGGAGTAGAACTGAAGACTGGAACAGTGAATTGCTTGGAAAGAAGGCCGGAAAGGGGTCTTCAGGAGCCATTTCCACTATGCCTATACTGCTCTTGGCAGAAGTTTACCTAAGGCTGCAGTTACGAGCTTACACAAAAGGTCATTTTGCTTCCCAGTAGCCCAAACACGTTCTGCGAGCTGCTTGTTTCCCTGTTCCCACAAGCGTTGTGTTGCCGTAAATGAGGCATCTGTGAGCTGCAGCGCGAGGTAGAAAGAAGTGGGAGGTGAGGAAAGTGCAGACTTGATAAACGGTGTTGTCATCAGGGAAACTGTCCGTGAACCTGTTCTTAACCTCTTCTTAAATGTACAAAGGAGCGTATTGCACAGTGTCCCAAAGCTGCTTTTTTCCTAGGGGCAAGGACAGACAGTTGTTTGTTTGGTTTAGCTGATGTTTTTATTTTTTTGTTTACTGGCATTATTTGTTCCAGTTCCTTAAAGGAAATAAACAACATTTATTTTTTGTCAAAATGGATGAGGACTACATCCAGCAGAGCTTTTCCAGTTAGGGCCAAAATTTCTTCTTGCTTCCAGTTGATACACCTAGGGTGGTAACTCATCTAGCTCATAGCCAGGACTTAGACATTTCAAGCAGCTTGGATATGTGATTTGTACTGTTTGGCCTCTGTTCCTTTATGTGTGTTAGCTTGTAACAAACCAAAAAATGTTAACATAAACCTTTCTGGAAGAGGTTTACGGGAGTCAAGCTTTGCTAGCTTCTGTGATGCCTAGAATAATACATGTTTTGTTACTGAAGACTCAGTTGATTAGTGTGGTAAATCAGTCAGATGACCAAGCCCTAATTCCTTTCTAGAGGCTTAAAATTCAGGTGACCTTAGTTATGGTTAATAGGATCTTTCTTTTATCAGAAACCATTCTGCTTGAGTAATATGGAAATTTAATAGTAATGTGCTTTCTGTGGATGGAGAGGTAAATACATGGGAAGACCCTCCAAAATTACTATAAGAACAACACATTTATTCTGAAGAACACAACCCTAGTGTTCAAAGGAGGGCAACAAAGGTGGTAAAGGGTCTAGAGGGGAAGATGTATGAGGAGAGGCTGAAGTCCCTTGGTTTGTTCAGCCTGGAGAAGAGACTGAGGGGACACCTCATCATGACCGACAGCTTCCTCAAGAGGGAAAGCAAAGGGACAGGCGCTGATCTCCTCCCTCTGGTGACCAGCAATAGAACCTGAGGGAATGGCATGAAGCTATGACGGAGAGGGTTAGGTTGGAGATCAGGAAAAGGCTCTTCACCGAGAGGGTGGTGGGGCCCTGGAACAGGCTCCCCAGGGCAGTGGTCACAGCACCGAGCTTGGCTGAGTTCAAGAAGCGTCTGGACGATGCTCTCAGTCATCTGCTCTGATTGGGCTGGTCCTATGTGGAGCCAGGAGCTGGACTCGATGATCCTTATGGGTCCTTTCCAACTTCGGATATTCTATGATTCTTGGCCAGAGAGATCTGACCTCTGGAACTATACCGAATGCCAATTTTTGAGTTATCTGTCCCACAAGAGGCAAAACTGATCTCTAGGGAGCTGAATGAATATGTTAGGTTTGCTATTTTATTATTAATACAGGACCCAAGTTGGGCAATACCTACATGGAAGGTCGGTCACATTTAATGAGATGGGACAGCAGTTGCCTTAAAGCTTCCCTCTGTTTTCTATCTAGGTGAGAAGGGGTTCCAGCAGCAGTAGCAGGTTCAGAACAAAACCAGTGGGGAGCTGCAGAGAGAGCTCTGACAGCTTCCCTGCGGGGTTGGGCTGGAGCGAAGACCAGCCTGTTGGTCTAGTCCTTGCTGTCCTTGGTGGGGGGTGGCTCCTTGCTGATCCCTGCCCAGTGCTGGGGACACCAGCAGCAATGTCTCTCGTGGGTGGGTGCCCTCGGTGCTTCTTAAAACCCCCCAGAAGCCTCCGGTGACCAGCGTGGGAGAGGTGTTACCTTCTCTGTGCACTAATGGCAGTGCCTCCATCCCTGTCATCAAGGACGACTGATGTAAAATGAGGCAATGACATGCTGTAGGAACCAAGTTTTACTGGCGTACTTCAGAATTCCAGCAGATAAAAGCCAGTGTGAAATGAACGCTGTCTCCTTCCTTTGGAGCGATGGTTTTAGTAGCTGAAACTGGGACCCGTTTCCTGATATAGGAAGATCTGTGTCTTAAAGCTTGCAACAGCATTTTTTTCCCCATCTAATTCATTATCCTGCTTGCTAGTTCCCTTTGTCACAAAGAAGCTATCATTTCTAATCTTCAAAAAAATCTTTATCAGGTCTTCTTTTTTTATTTGCTGGTGGCTCAGGCTGACTAGGAAAAAAAAAATAAATCAATAAAACATGGTGAAGTGAAAAATTCACCAAAATTTCCCTTCCGTGCTCTGGCCAAATCTATCTTATGGGAGTCGCTCCTCTGGCCTGCTCTCTGCTGCAGAGCCATTTTTCTCATCTCCACTTGTGCTGCAGAATTGTGCTTCCTCTTACGCTGAGGCCAAACACATCCCGAGAAAAAACTGCTTGGTTTGCCAAACACGCAGCTGCTGACACATGTATTTATGCTCCCTGGCAAACTAAGTTAAACAATCAGGGACTAAGTTGGGCAGACGTTATAGGAGGTAATGCTTCATTATAACTCGACTATGAGCAGCTTATTCTCCTTTCCAATTATGGCATCCCTAGGCATCACTTTCCCAAGAGAGGAGTGTTCTGGGGGAAAAAATACTGGGACGTATAAAGTCTTGAAAGCGCGGGGGCTGTACAGCAGAGGACAGTAGCTGGCATGGAGGGTCTGAGCACATGTACGTCTGCCGCATTTTGTTAAAAGCGTGGTTGTTTCTATCTCGGGTATTAAACTGTTAAACTAACTCCTAAAAACTCAGTCACTCAGTTCCCAGCGTGCCTGAATTCAAGCCCCGTCTCAGTAACATCAGGTTCTGTGCAAAGAAACAGTAGGTTTCAATTGTCTGCTGCTAATTATCACCCAAATTTGATTTGCACGCTCTTCAAAGGGCCTCATATCTTTCCATTTAGTTATTTGTTTCAGCACGATGAATCTTTAATTCGAACCAAACGTGGGTCAATTTCCAACTGGAAAAAAAAATGCGCGGAATGTGTTTATCCACGGTCATATCAGTGTGTGTCTTGAGTTTTATCCGCGTGGTGACTCGTGGCCTGGGTGGGGAGGTGAATTTGTGTCAAGCCGTGAATTGGCTTTGCCTGTTTGGCAAGTTTGTACAGGGTTTGGTCACTTGTAGCGGGGCTTAAATAATTGTGCCTAAGGGAACTGTGATTCTGTGAACCGTTCTGGTGGGCTTCAGAATAAGGAGAACAAGTCCTGAAGTTACACAGGCACAGAAAAATCTCGTTAGACTTCAATTCCCGGCCTACCTATAAAAAGATATCTGTGCAAGGATGAGACGGAGAGGTGGGATAACAGGATCTAGATTCTTTTCTACTGCATTGAATCTGAACTTAAAAATGTGTATACTATAATTTACTCGGGCTCCTTGGCTGTCACCGTGACCCTCTGCCATATGCACAGCCATAAAATTCCGGTCACAGAACTGAAGGAATTCTGGTCATTTTTCTTTTTTAAATAAACAGAAAGCACCAAATGCAAGCAAGGGGGCTATAGCAACAATAAAATTTCGTAGTAATAAATACCACATGCGATCACGATTTACGAAGCAGACAATAAAGACTAATTTAAAAAGAGAAATCCTTCTATTCTCTTTCTTGTGGCTAAGGGCAGCATCATTTCTGGCTGTTTTTACTGGAGATTTATTCGAAGATTTAACACCCCCTTCTGTTTTTCTTCTCCTGGAAGCTCGGAGGAGGATACTTTATTAACTTGCTATTCTTTAGATTCACATCTGACCTCTGTTTTCTTTTGAGATGGAGGTAGTTGGTAGGAGTTTTGTGTTTTTTTCTTTAAAGAACGCTTTAGATATTTCTCAAGGTATTTCTGTAGTATGATGAAGCATTTCCTGCATTTATTTATTTTTTCTAGTGACTGGAGTAAATGGACCTTATTTTAGATAAGTCCATGACTACTGAAAAACCTCTCCTCAAATTTTGTGTGTTGTCTTTTGGTACTTTCAAGGTAGGTTGTTTAATGTCTCAGCAAAAGAAGAACCTATTTTGGTTTGGTGCCCAAACATTCAGCTAAGTCTGAACTGGTGTCCTAAGGTAAAACTGCTTGCTGCCATCAGCAGCAGACTTTACAGCAAGTATTTCTTACACCTCACTGTTTTGGGCTTCTGTAGTCACAATTAAAATTGGGGTCCTTCTGAAGTGGAGCTGTAATTGCAAAATGAACATCATGCGCATTTTTGCTGTGGCTGTATCTATGAGGTGCATCTCAACAGGGTTTGATACAGGGAATTCTTCTTCGCCACATGGAAACTTCTCTGTTTGGATCAGTGTTTCTGGATTCCGGTGCTATGTGACTGGTTAATCTCCATAATGTGTTTACAGTTTATTTTCAGTCCTGCCAAATCCAATCCAAATAGTTGTATGTTTTCTTCCTACAATGGAGGTAGAGTCTGCGCTGATAGAAATGTTACAGCATGCAAGGCACATTAGGATGTATAGGATAGAAGTTTTATGTTTGGATTATCTCAATGTTTGTTGATGAAGGCAGGGAATCTTACTTATTTAACAAAACCGAAAGTAATAATAGACTTAGGAACAAGTACTTGCCTCTCATGATGGACGTGGAGTAAATCTTCAGGTAGGGATGTTCAAATTTGTAGATGTATTTAATGTAAATTCCGTGGCTGTTTTGTAAGGTTTGGTTGTGATGTATGCAGGCACCTTTTCTTTCCTAATATCCCTCTCTATTCTGCTTAGTGATGAAAAGCAACATGAGAAAGACTTTGTCTGTTTATATTCTCAGGGCCTTCTGATAATATATAAAATTATTTGTCTCTATTGGAGTGAAGCCCTAAAGGAATGGTAACCTCTGCGCAGAGATTTTGAGAGTGGATGATGGTGGGCTCTGGTGAGTTCTGCAAAGGTTTATCCATAATTTTCATAGTAGTTGGAGCTCACTTTAGTAACTCCTGAGCATTCACCTTTTTAAGGATCTTCTGTCTGTGGGTTACCTGCCTGGAGCAATGCTTATACCATGTGAAGCACAATACCATTGCTAAAATTTCTTGGAATCACGCTGTTTTGTGGAAGGGTCTCTGTTCCCATTCTTGTTCCACCAAAGTCTTGGAGTTGAGACTCTGCGAACTTGTGAATGTGATGGATGCTGTTTGAAATCATCAGTTCTGAATGAACACATGGGTTTTCTCTTGAGCCGTTGCAGAGCAATAACTGTTATCCTTCAGGATTTGCATTGCACATACTTGTTTTGCAGTTCTTGGTAGTCTAGACTTTCTCTTTGAACTGAAAATTCAGAGAAAACGAGGGCTTGTAGGTGGGCTCCAACTGGTATATGTTCCTAGGTAAGGGAAAAGATGTAGGAGAATCCCCTAATCACACAATTTTCTGACTTTCAGATCATCTCCGTGTTGTGTATCTGGCTCTAAGTGCAACCACTTCTGTGGGAACAGTTCCAACCTCTGGTCCTTCACTTTTCTTCCTTCTAAGAGGAAGAGAGTGACCTGAAGTTCTCTTCTCGCTAAGTAGTATAGAGTAAATGGATTTTAAAACAGAGATACTTTTTTGAAGATACGTTTACTTTAAAATCCCTTTGCTTCAGAAAAAAGTCATGTGTGGGTTTTTTGGGTTTGGTGGTGATTTTGGTCTTTTTTTCTTTCAAGGTACCAGACTGCTTGCATTTTCCTTAATGCTTGCTGTTCACGGTATCATGGAGGAGGAAGCTTTCCCACTCTGTAACCTTTCACTCACTCTTTCTGTCAGTCTGCTGCCTCCCTAGATAGCTTCTATTTTAACTGAAGTGGTCTCTAGTTTTTTAGCCAGCTCTGTTACTTTGGCCAGGAGCCTTATGTTGTTGACTCATCACTTATGAAGAAGATACTTAACTGCAGACACCCTGATGCGTTCTTGGTAATTCATCACATAGCCTCCTATAGAGGAAATCCTTACCATTTCCCAGACTGGACAAGAACTTAAAATAATACTTTGCTTCACGTATCTAGTAACTTTAGCTCATTGACTGGTTCTGTCTAGAATAATTTGCATCTCTACTGCATATTATTGCTCATAAATCAGTAACACAGTCTGTGTGTGCCAGGGCTTGTGTCTGCAGCTTTCTGCTGGGCATTCATACTAGGACCATCTGAGCCTCAAACTGCCTTTATGTATGTAGGAATCTACTCTGCAGTATTTGTTTAATTCTGGTTTTGGTCCAGCAAGTCTGTTAGAGTGCAGTGAAGTAGTACTTTAGATTCGTCTCCAGTCCTAAACGTAATTTGAATTGTTTATGTAGTTACAGTCAGAAAGTAAGTATCAAGAGAAGAAATGTTGAGAAAATCAGCTCAGCTGTATATGATGTTAAATAGCTTTTCCAAAAAACGCTTCTTGGTATAGCTCAGTCCTGAACGGGGAGAAAATTAACTGACGTCCATAAACCTTCAGTGGGGCGCGGCAGAAACAGGCTCTGTGGAGAGCAAAGACAGACATTTTAGCCACTAAAATGTCTCCAGTATATCCTAGCTAATCTTCACACCTGAGGAGTTTTGGGGCTGATGTGACACCCCACCTCACCCCCCCACACTGCTTTCACACCTAGGTTACTTGATTAATTTAGTCAGGGTGAGGTCAGGAAATTCTCAAAGCACAGAGCAGGTCCATAACCGAACTTTTATAAGGGCTCCAAGATTAGTGGTGTCCAGGGCATAAAAACACTTTGAGAAAAGTCTTTGACAAAATATCCGTGTCTCTTTTCCCTCCTTATGTTTCTGTTAAGAAAAATGGGCCTTTTCTCTCCGGCAGAGAAACCTTGTCACAGTTATCCGTGCCTTTGACACCCTGACGCTGTGTTATGGTACCGTCATGCAGTCCGTACGGGGCTGTGTGCTGAGACCCTTGGAAACTGGAGCTGGTGCACAATGCGGAGCTTCATGCCAAGAACGCTCTAGATCAGCTCTGCTGGTTGTTAATAAGCTCCTGGGCAGAATTCAAGGTGTTAGTTCGAACATATAAAGTCTCAAATAGTTACCCAGGAGGCTGCTTCCCTTCCTGCAGCACAGCACTGGTAACTGGGATCAGCCAGAGACACTTGACCTCGGCTTTGGAATTCCCTTCCTAAATCCATCCACCTGGGCTGGGCTCTGTCTTACAGCTAGTGTGTGCTGTAAGCTCAGCTTGTCTGCCCCACGGGCTGGTAGGGGGTGGTGTGAGGTACTGGGGGTTTGCATGATGCTGCTGGTGGTGGTGGTGGGTAATTTAACCTACTGGTGAGTGGGGTGGTTTGTGGGTTTTTTTTCTCCTTTCTCTTTATACTAGAAAGAGCAATATACTGTTTCTGAAACAATAGCATAGCTACAGTTTAGACTTGCAATCATGTGGCTGGAAGCGAGGCATTGCCAACTGCATTGTAATTAATTACATTTCTGATTCCTTTGAAATCAGTGGGAGTATGCAACTAATTCCCTGGTACTAGGATTTATTCCCCTGAGCAAAACTTTTGAGATCAGATAAGGATTTATAAAGAAGTTCTGTGTAAAGATGGATGAGATCAGGAAACCCTGATAGCAGGCATTCTCTTTCAGACTGAGATTAGTGATGCACCGTTATAGGGCAGAAATGTTGGTTGGAGAAAACAAAGCAAAGACAAGCAATAGTATACAGGGAGGCCAGATCTGTGCTGATGTTTGTCACACAGCCTGTTTTATTCTCAGCTCATTAAACGAGGTGCAGAGAGGGGAAGCTGCAAAAGGATGGGGTGTGCTTGACCTTGGTTTCTGATGGAGAGAGGTAGGATGTGCAGTTACAGGTGCGGAACGCACGACTTGCAGGCTGAGCTGACTCTTGTTCGGTGCAGATTGTATGAGGTGCCAGGTCTCACAGGGTGCGTCAAGGAAACTGAGGCTGGAGAACTAAACCTGAGACATTTGGGCATCTATGTAATTTTGCATGGCTGTGCTGTGCCCTTTAAGAAAATGCTTGTAAAAATAGTTTGGGGTTTGTGATAGCATAGTCCATGAACAGGAGGAAATGGTGACAAATGAATTTGTTATGTTTAGCAATAGAAATAATGACACAAATAATAATAATACATAGATGTTTTAAGTGGGAGTCCTAGAAGTCCAGTGACTTGATGAGAGAAAGATCTGTTGCTTCTCTGTGTGTTTTACCTGGAACTGTCAGGAGAGGGAGGATAACGCATTAGAAAGCTGAGAATATATATATAAGTCTCAAGGCTGGAGTGCTTTATTCACCAGTGGCTCATCCCTGATATTGTTTGGCTATAGACCAAAGTTCCTGTCTGATAAGGCAGGGTGTAAAACTGTGAGTAATCCATCCACCAAACAGCACAAGCCAGACTTTTCTGCTTTTGCATGTATAAACAGTTTGTCCCTGCGTTTTAGTTCCCATTTGTTTAGGTAGATCCCAAATTTAGGCGTTGCACTGTATGTTTGTCCACGGTACAGAGGCACCAAAACCCCAGTGAACTCCACGGGCCTCCCACCCGCAGACCCCTGAAAGCACCAGGTCCCAGTGCAGCACATTCCTTCATAGAGAAAGTATGTCAGATGCTCGATCAGCCCAAACTTAATCTTCTGCTTTCAGCCTCCCAGCTACGGGGATATAGCTGTTTTAGGGAATCTGGAAAACGGCCTCTCCTTCTTGCAGAGCTTACATATTCACACAGCGAGCAAACCCCACACGTCTGTTAGGACAAAAGGTTTTTCTTCAGAGGGAGAGACATCCCTGTGTACTCGTGATTTTTTTAAACTCTATTCATTGCCAGTAAAGAACTTCCTTCTCCCCCTCCCCCACCCCCAGGAAAACGCATGTCCCAGCTCTGGTAAGTTTATTTGTAAGTCTGATTGACATATGATGGGACAAAGTTAGACTGACAGTGAGTATTTCATTGATGTGAAATTTTACACCATATCTGGACATAGTATATACTTGGTTTATGATCCAGCTGGGCATGCTTGTTAGTTATTGTTGAGGTCAATCAAAGTGTAATTGTAACATAGGGAAAGACAGTCCCAGGGCTACAAAGATTTGTTTCCAACAGCTGCTCTTCATTATTCATTAAACTCTACCTTCTGTTTTTGAAATTAATAACCCTTGGCCTTCTAACAAGGCATCAGACTTTAAGAATACAGATTTAAAAATCAAAGGTGCACCAGTTTCATCCCCAGACAAGAGAGAGCACAAAGCACTTTAGCTAGTAATAGTAGTTGGCTGCAGAACTTAGTATTCCTGCTTGCGGAAAACCAGATGTGAGTTAATTAACCTGAAATTTACGGGCACTGTATGCTGGATGCGAGAGAACCGACTGGTGTACAATAAACCCCAAACTTATGGAAGTCAGGGGGAACACTCAAAACTTCAGTGAAATAAAATTTCATAAAAATTAAGGCGAAGTACAGTATCACGAGTCTACAGTGGGGGAATATCAGATTAAACAGAGTTTATTCAAATGGGCACTTGTGCCTCTGTTGAAACAGCGATTTCCCAACATCCCTTCACCATTGGTCGTCAGAAGTGTAGCATGGGCTTTGGCTCAGGACAATGCGGGAGGAGCCGAAGGGAAGGAGGCACGTGATGTTTCTGTCCCGTGAATCCCATCCTTTGTCCCCATGAACATTCCTCTGCTGAGGTGACACCTGGGAAAGGTCTGGCACAGCCTTGGAGTGTGGCTGGGGACAGGGACTGCTTCACTGCCTAGGGCTGGCTCTGCAGTCCTGCCCAGCTCCACCGCCGCCTCGTTTGTCGCTGCTGAAGAGCAGCTACAGAGACTCCTAGGAACCTTGGATGTGGTCCTGCTAAGTTTATTTGAGAAACAGTGTTGTTTTGGGAGTGTTTTCTGATCCACAGAAAGAAAATAGCAATATCCGCGAGTGATTTGATTGAATGAAAGCTGTAATTTTTGAGTTGCGATATGAGTTGTCGTGTTTGCTGCAAATGTCTAAACTCTGCGACAGCAATCGCTGCTTGAACTGGTCTCGGAATAAAGCAGTTAAATGTGTAGCTATCAGATATTATGGGATGAAACTTACATAATTAGCTGCAAGAAAACTTTGTGACAGGTCCATACCCACATACCTATATATTTGTAAAGAAAAAAATGTTTTAAAATGTTTGCCTTGTCAGTGGAAATATTTCAGCCTCTCTGAAGTGTGAGTTCCACTAAAAATCTCTAAAAATCATCTAACGGTGGGAAGACAACCTCTTTGAATTCAGTCTTACCAAACCTCCACTGCAACAGACAAAATTTTTCTTGAGCTCACAACTACAAAACAGCGTATTTATTGAGATTTCCACTGCTGCCAGACACAGGGGACGGTGCCTTTACCCACCTGCTGGGAAGACGGGACCTCTTCACCGTACCATCCTCCCTGTGTGCTGGTGGTGGATGGCTGCGGTAGGACTTGCCGCTCTCTCCCAGACATCCTGCCTTCCTGACCTGTTAGGCACCGTCGCCGAGTAGTGGAGTTTTAAATCCTGTGTTATAGGATGTCCCTTTCTCCTGCTCTCCATGTGTATGTAGCTCGCGCTGCAGCAATTAGTTTGAGCTCTCAAAACCCATCTTCATTTCTCAGCACTGCTCTTTTCCTCCTTCCCACCCAAAACATTGGACTTTCTGTTGTGGCATGAAACAAACTTGTGACACTTACAATTCCCCTCTGGCAGTTGTTATATTGTCTGACAAATTCTAATAGTGAGCACCTCAAATTATGCTTATGTTTCTTCTTGATTTTTATGTCAAAGTCTGTGGAAAACTTATTTCAGTTGACTTTGGAGGACACTGGATTCAGTCCAGGCACATTTTTCCTGTTTCATCGCTTTGTCATCACAAAAGGCTAATACACCGTGGCTAAAATGTGTGCAGGATATTGTTCTGAGGGTGGGTGTCTCAGTGCAGGCCATCTATGGGAAGTATGGTTACCTGAACTGTGGTGCAAGATAGTAAGACCAGTAGCTAGGGTGGTAGATCATAAAGTTAATTAGAATTGGTTAACGGAGCCATCTCTCTACTCTCTGAATCAGTCTCTCATATCCTTTTCTTTCCTGTGTAAATTCCACTACTTATTGACATGGGATACTTTAAACCATCACTAAATGTTACATTTATGACACGTTTCTAAGCAAACATTGGGATATCCATTGCACATGAGCATGTTTCCTCAGCTCTGCCGGCCTTGTTGGGCAGCCTATCTGCTGTTCTCCCGAAGTCTGACCTTTCATGTTGAGTTACTTTAAAGACACTAGAAAACCAACTATCTACTCAATTTCCTTGTAGCTTAGGGGTAAGGTTAAAATATCATGTAGCTCCCGTATGTTTGACATTACACAGCCACAACTAATGGCAAATATTTTCTTTTTAAATACACAGTACATTTTGCAAGAGTACATAACAAGTTTTCTCATTCCTATTCTTTGTTCTGGAGAAGGCCTAGGGTTGTTAAATATAAAAAGTTGCCGCTGGTATTTATCTTACTAAATCTGTTCACATCAATTGGTTCTGCCAACCCCACATTTCAAAGCAAAATGATGGGGAAAGGTCGTAGAGATTGCCCTTCTCTCCAGTTCTTGGCTTAAGGGTGTCCTGTTTGTAATTAAGGAACAATTTCTTTTGTGATGGTAGTCAAGAAATTTTTCTTCCTTTTCTCCCTTTCTCTTTTCTTCACATAATATTTGGAAAGGTTTGTGGAAGCCAGAGAACAGTTACTGCAGTTGGAAAGTTTGTCACTACAGAGGTAATTTGTTTGGGGGTTTTTTTGAGAAAAACTGAAACAGCTTCTGTATTGTGCATTCCAATTCATACGGTATCAGAGGTAAATTTGGAGGTAAAGGGCTGAATGCAAAAGTTTTGATTGCAAGGCCATCTGGCATTATTATGAAAAACGTTCTTGAATGCTTAAAAGAAACCTAAACCACATTGCTCAGTAGGTGCTGACTCCAATGAAATTGAACCATCTTGGTGCAGGTTTGTTGTCTGACTGTTGGAGAGGCTGTGGGAAAATCAGCTATTTCTATACTGATGAAGTGGCTGTGGCTGCGAATCATGATTTTAAGGGGAAAAGATGTGAAATGGAATGTCTGGCATGTTGAAGCAAAATATTTTAAAATTGTAGGTTTTTTAAACTTCTTGCAAGATTCGCGCAAGATGTACACTGTTAGAAGACCAGAAAGAGATAACGAATATATTGTTGCTCCGATCTGATCCTAGAGAAATAAACACCAGAGAAAGATAAAACCTATTTGCATTCCCAGAATGGTTTGATAGCATTTGGCCAATACAGAGAAACACGCCTCTAGAGAATACAGAGCCTGGTATTACTTGGGTCGGTCTCCTGAAGTCTGAGTTCTTAAATTTGTGTGAAACTTGATTTATTTGTCTGCTTTTCTCAAAGTCTGTGTCCTGTGTTTGCCTACGGGCTGCACCGCTTGGATGGAACCAAAGGGATCAGCGGTGGGATGTAAGGGCTTTTCCATCTGGGTCAGACCGGATTTAGCAGTGACTGAAAATGACACCGGTTCTTGAGTATTCTGGATCAAATGCACAGTGGCCAGACTCATAGCAGTCTGGGTCATCTAAGGGCATGGTGCAGCCGAGGCTGAGACAACAGCCAGCGCTGAAGCAGCATTTTCAGACTGCTGAGCAGGGGAGAACAGCACTGACTGTTCCCACGCAAGGTTTCGTTCATATGTGTCTCCCCTTCCTCCTCCAGGCTGGACACTTTATGCCTAGATGCCACACGTAATGCATTTACAAGCTAGGGTAGTGTGCATCAGGCCAGGCATAAATCTGATGAGCTGGTTTTAGTTTGGATTCTGGAGTCTGAATTGCTTTGTCACCACTCTGAACCAAGATTCGGTTTCTGAGGCTGTCAGCAGGTTCAAAAGGTCCTTCTTTAGGATTTGGGTTTGGAGGGGAATAGATATTTTTTAACTTTTCACTTTACACAAGATTTAAAAAAAAAAAAATTAGGAATGAAATTATAAACACCCCCTTCAAAAAATGGGATATGAAAAGCCTCGATCACTTCAAATTATTTTATCTTTAACTCAGGCAATGCCTGTTTTGGTGAGACAGGCAGCCAGCAGGTTCCCTGGACTTCCCACCATCCAATGCTGGAGCTCCTGCCACAGTCACGTTCTCTTATCTACTCGACAAGCAGTGATGGGAGTGCACAGTCAGGAAAAGAAAGGGAAGATGGAGTTGATGATGTGCTAATCTTCCTTGTGAGCGTTTCGGCCTTCCCCTTGCTCAGCAGAGAAGGGAATGGCAAAGAAGCAGCAACCCGTTCCTGGTCTGGCACCAAGGACCTGCCTGCATGGCAGTGTGGTAGTTTGTGAAGGGCAAAGGGTGTTTGCCCCCATCTCTTTCTGGCCAAGCTGGGTTTCTCGCATCGTGCGTGTGGGAGAAGGTCCAAGCTGTAATGCATTGGGTGACAGCAAACAGCCAAAAATCAAAAGGATGGGGATTTAAATTTTGCTGTCTGTGTCTTCTACATACCAAATCAGGGGTATCTACTGTGCTCGTTGCTGCAGCATCTCAGAACTACAATTAATTTCTTGTTTAGAATAGCGGAGCCCCAGTTCAAGGTCTTTGTTTTGTATTGGCAAAGTAGTGCAGCCATGCAAAAATTAGACTCCGAAGATTGATGGATTTGACCAAGTATGGGACCTTCCCTGTAACTGAGGTTTTTCATGCCCTGTGACAATTAGCTTCAGTGACTTTGCAGGTGCAGACACACTGACCTGTGTTGCTAGAATATTTCCTGCTTTGAGCAGATAAGATGTCGTAAATCTTCATTTTTTTTCTGTGATAAATTGTGTGTTAATGAAGATAGAACTTGCTTTGATATGAAACCAGGTTAAAAGAAGAATTTTCAGATGAGACAAACCCAGAGATAGTGAAAATAGCAAAGTAGGACACAGGGGCAATGATGGATCCCGAAGAGGGATTTTTGTGTGGACAAAGACAAATTCTGTACAGCCATACTCAAATATTTGTGACATTTGAGTTAAGATCTAAAGGGTGCATTTACAAGCTACTGGTACAGATAATTACTGAAAAATTTGGTGCTGAACCTTGGGCACAAGATGGATTTTATCTTAAGCACACCTCCTCCGTTCCCATACAACACACACTGTCACTGTACGTAGCCAGTCCTGTCGTATGCCACAAAAAGGGTCTGCGAAAGAGTAACTAAAAGGTAGGAGGGATGATTCACCCCAGATGCTGTCTGCAGGGTTCACTTTGATCCTCTCACCAGTCTCATGTGCAGCGTGTCAAGAAATGAGCCCTCATGTTAGTTGATTGGTATGTCCTTGGTTTGAATCATCGCTGCATTTTTCCGGCTTCAGATTGATGTAACACGGTGGGAGTCACCTCCAAGCTTTTTACCTCTGCATTTCATCGAGGCATTTATTAAGCATCCAGTCATCTTATTAACCGAGTGCCTCTCAGCCTCATGCGTAAGGCTGGCAACTCCGACGAGGGGAGAGCGCGCGTTGCTGTTGTATATCCCTGCGTGTTCGGCACCAAACCGTCCAGAGCTTGGTGGTATACAGAAAATCTCTTGATACGTGCAGGTTGGCCACACATGGTCCTAGCGTAAAGCACACTGAAATAACTCGGGACTTTACTGCAGACTCTGAAAGGTCACCTTCCATAACAATTATTCCCTTTGTACAGCTCACCTCCAGTCACGATCAGTCTGCGCGGTTTTGTGTTGCTTTCATTCCTCCCACTGATATTGGATGTTTTAAGGAGGTAAACCCTGGCCTCATCTATCATTCTGTCAAGTGCTGAACATCAGACCTGTGCTTGAATTATCAGTTGCATGTGGATTACGTTACCTGTCTCTGCTCTGATCTGTTTCTGTTTTCCATATGATACAGATGGTGTAGGGTTTTTTATCATATAAAAGCTATAACCTGGAAGAACCAACATTAATTTCCTCTGGAGCCTTATGAAAAGTATCAAGGGTGTGCCTGACTTGTGGTGACAGAGCTTTTCAGCATACTCGGAGAAAGAACTGCTTCTGGGCACACATGGCGGCCAGATATATCTTACACACACAGCAGCATACATATAGTACTAGTTCATTAACTTTCCCTTCATGACTCTGCTAACCAGATACTTTACTAGCCCTTTTAATGTACCATCACATGTCTGGGGTCAGATATTGGTAATACCCAGCTGCAGATCAGGCTGAGTTTCCATAAGACCTCAAACAATAGTGATTAGGTGAAAGCGTAATACCTTTAGAGTCTTATAAACCCTGTGTCTCATATTGTATCAGGCATTCATGAAAGAGAAGACAGAATAAGTTAGTCAATGTAGAATGTATCCGGAAACCTAAGATAATCCCATAACTCCTAGTATTATCCCTAATAACATGACCCTGGAAATAGTGATGAAATGGAGCAACAAGGTCGTTGCATGCCAGGGTTCAGATAAGATGTTCCATGGATTCTTTTCTGCAAGATCTAACTGAAGAAGTTGAAAGTAATTTGAAAAAACTCTTGAAAGTAGTCTTTAGGCTGGAAGGATTTGGAGCGCACAGATGAATGCGATGTTCCTCAATCTCCCTGAAAAAAAGCTTTGCTGAGATGGCCTCAAGTCACTGCAAAGAAATTATTATTCAGGAACCTGAGGTCTGTTTTATCAACTCTCAGATGCAATGCAGCAGATACTGGCTATGATTAACAAATGGTGCAAAAGGACTTTAAATGGACCCTGCATAGGCACTTGAAGAATCTTCTAGAAGGGGCATGCATCTGGGCTAGGTTTCTGGGAAAAGGAGAGGAGCTCTTTGGAGTTACCTTTATCTTCCTCCCAGAGCTGCAGCAAAGGCAGTGAGGTGGTTCTGAGGAGCAATCACAGCCATGCAGCGGTCCTCAGCCTGAGTGCTTGCAGCCGGCCTGATGAACTTGTGGCTCCCGTGTCCTCTGGCCTCTGTGGTGTCAGCTCTGCAGCAGAGGCCTCTTTGTGACAGCAGCCTGCCTTTCTTTTTGTATGGGACAGGTACTGCCTGCAGGAGCTGATAGATAGAGAGGGGAAAGTGGGTGATGCGAAGGCTCAGCTGATGTTCAGCTGGTCCTGTGCCCACCGCTGCATGTGGAGGAGATGGGCACCTGTGGCTCTCTGGTTCTTGGGGTCCTGGGATGACTGTGACAGAGGGGCCAGTGGCTGGGACAGTGGTAGCGTGATGGGCAGGACACCAAATCTGCAGTGGCGTATGCCCTGAGCTGAGAGAGGAGTCTCTGGCACCAAGAAAGTCTTGGTGGTTGTTTTCCTTTTGCAGATGAAAGACTGGTACTAGCAGAATGTAACTTCCCAAGGCAGGTCCTTGATTAGTGGTGCCGGCGATGTCTCCCAGTCCTCCTTGAAGCTGCTCCCTGTTTGTTCTTCCTCTAGGATCCTAGGAGAAAGGGTAAGCAGGAATTTCTTGTTCTTGCTGGAGTAGACTATAAACACAGGAGGACTTTCTATGTTTCTCTCTGGAAAGGAACTGTTGTTGGGACATATGGTCTTCTAATCTGGAAAAATCTTATATTTTCCAGGGTACTTACCATAAGTCAGGGAGAGTTTGGGCTCACGGCAAAGATGGGCGGGTGGAAAAGCTGGTTTGATATACTTTTTTTTTTTTAAATTGTTATTTCTCCAGTTTGGGCTCTGACACACAAAGTTTCACTCAGTTGTTTGAGATTTTGCCGCTAAAACCTCGGGGAGAAAGGAACCTTCTTCCCCACTGCAGGGCTGGTATTGTTTGGGATACCCCGCTGGGCTTCTGAAGAGAAGTGATGACAGACACCCCGCGACAGACGTAAAAACCAGCTCTGGAATCTGAACAGCTAGTCAAGCATGTGAGCAAAAGCCACGCTGACTTGTGTGTGTGTGTGTGTCTTCATCGTTGCCTCCCAGTTTCCAAAGAGGCACTGGAAGTACAGCACTTTAAATGCTCCTTGGGAGAACTGGCTGCTGTGAATAACTGAAGAAAAATGTGAGAGAGAACTTGTAACTATGAAATGTATAAAAATGCAGTTTCTGAAGAAATGAAGCAATGCAGGAATATGGAGATCTGGAGCTGTAAAAGCCTCTAAGTCAGATGAACCACCAGGGATTTACTCTTACCATAGTGAGAAGACTCCCAGGCCTCAGTACGGATGTGAGACGCCTACGCCCAATCAGAAAGAGCTGAGCCTCTTAGACAATTACAATTAGATCGTTAACTTTATATTGTAACAATAAAAGGGTAGTGAGAACCTCCAGTAAAACAGTCAGATGATGTGCTATTCCCAACCTGTGAGTCCTACGGATTATGGGCACAGCCGCAGCCAACGCACAGCACAGGTCCCACGTGAGCAGATCTGGTTTCAAAAATCACCGCTGTGAAATAAACACAAGAGTCTCAGGCAAGCGAGCCCTAGTCCGGCTTGGTTTGACAGCAGAGCGTGATTCCTGCCTGTGAACATTTCCAGTGCCGCAGGGCTCGAGGGGATGTTGTGCTCTGACCCTGCCCCACCTGAAGGCAAACGGATGAAGATGGGCGAGTAGCCACATTGGTGGTAACAGAAGAGTGGGAGCGGAGAAACAGTGTAGGTTTAATGTGGTTAAGCCAGGCTGGGTTAGTCGGGGGTTGTCTGGGGTACTGTGAGACAGCCTTGAGGCAGGGGGGGTGGCAGTGGCAGCTTTCACTCCCCATAGCAAAGGGAGCCGTGTCTGCTACATCTACATCTAAAGGAAGAGGAACCTTAGACTAGCATGCCTCATCAGATCAAGCAGTAAAATCGGTCACTTAGCACTCCTGAAAATGCTTGTCCATACCTTATTTTTCTGTTTTCCTGTTTCTAGCTTGGTAACCAAATATACTTGCATGCTTACAAGTTCTACAGGGGTTAATTCACTGGGACTACCTTGGGGATAGAAATATTTGGAAGCATTGGAATTCCTGTTTCTCCAAGTGTGAGTGGATGTTATCTGTTCATGTCCGACTCTGTCTTTGATATCTTCAGATGGAAGGTAGTGGTGACGCCCCAAGCCGTTTCAGGCCAGCCATATATCACCGGTCTGGCACCAGTCCTCCTCTGACATCTGACCTGAGCACTATCAGTTGCAGTACACTCAACTGCCTACAAAAGCCAGCTTTTTGCTCTAGGGAATGACTTTTCCTGTAGCTCCTAGGAGACCCAGTGGGCCAGAGAACTCACTGGGCAGGGCCCTCCCCTCCAGACTGTCTGAAATGCCTGTTGCCACTGTGGAAGAGGCCCGCTTCGCTACGTGTAGCTTGCACGTTGGAGGGTAGCTTGTGGGACAGTATGGATAGCGCTCAGTGAATGAATGAATAGTTAATCAGTGTCTCACTTCATTATTTTGTGGGTTCTGACAGCTCTTATGGGTCATATATGTTTTCACAGTATCCTTTACATATAAACCACTCTCTTTTTGTGGCCTTTTGTACAGTGCTGATCACGAATTATCTGAGACTTTCGTATCAATGCATTCATTTTTACTCTGCCCCTGTGAGGTGAGAAAATGGCCCAAAACAGTGGTAGAGGGGATTAAGACTGCAACAGGGATGTTGAGAGTCTCCAGTAATTCCAATTGGTTTTGTGAGAGATTAGCACTCTAGGCAAATCTGGTTCAGACTTTCACCCCAAGGTGAGACTCCCAGAATTGATGGGTGACTATCTGTGGGGAACTGGGAGTACCCGACCTGCCTACCGTCACCCGACAGCATTGCCTGTCGGCAAGAATAAAATTTTGTTGCTGAGAGCAGTATTCAGGTGCTGAGGCCATGAAAATGGCTGTCCCTGCATTCACTTTGTGCCTTCCAGTCTTCCCAGCAAAAAGGCAGAACGAGGAAGAAAGCAATAGAGACATAAAGACCTGTGAATGGTAAACAGGCAGTTAATCTCTGGGTTTTTGAAAATCTCCTCCAGCAGTGTCCATGTTCAACAGGGATTTTATTCTGCCCCACCGATGACAATACAAGTTGTTTTTTCCCCCAATATCTTCAGCTGGAACTTTATCAAATCTGCTGGCCAAATCCAGGTCATTTTGTGCACCAAAACACCCTGAGCGCTCAAGTTGAGAGCCTCTGACATTTTTTTTTTTAACATATACTCCTGTGATTCCTGGGGAGCTTTGTACAAACCTCTTCTCCCTAAACATTCATGATATAGGCTCCTGTGTGATTAGTCAACAGGTCTGAACTGTTAGAGCCAAGCACCAGCCTGACTCCCGGGACGCAGTATGCTCTCAGAATAAAGATGACACAGTCTTTCTGAAAACTTGGGAGAGACTCCCTAAGAGCATCAAATTCTGAGAAAAATCAGTACAGGAGATCTCATCTTCGCAACGATAGCGGTAGCCGCGAAGTGCCAATGGGCTTCCCAGTTAAATGCAAACAGAGGAGGGCTTATGATTCCTGACTGAGGTTTAATGGTGCGTGAGAGTGGGATATTTCTTGCAATACTGACAATAATATCTACTAAGCCCCATTTGACAAGGCTCACAAAATACCTTCTGTTGGTTGATATCACCTGGACCACTGGAGTTTTCGCCCTATATTTTAAAATCATCTATTCACTGTATGGTTTTTTTTTCTTTTTGAAAATTGCAGAATTATTCTCTTTTTGTTCATACTGAGGAATGTAAAGACACAAAGAAAAATTTGCTTTTTTTCTAGACCCCATTATTTAATGCAAAGAGTTTTGTCTGTCTGAGAACACCACTTCCACCAAAGCCCAGTGACTGAGTTCTGACTTTGCTTTTAAGCCATATTTCATCCAAAGTTGGGAGCGAGCCTACTTCTCTGCTCTTCTATAGCTAGAGCTCATAAAGAAGAAAGACTGAGCTTTTCTTGCTGACAGAGTACTTCGGAAATATAGGTTTTGAGGTTTATGTTTTTAATATTACCATCCCATGAAAGTAAAGAGACAATTAGGACTTCTTTTTGCAGGGGAAGAAATGGCTGGGGGGATGAGAGAGAGGTCCAGATCTCAGCCTGACAACAGCAGAGTCCTGAAAGCAGCACTGTGGTGGGCAGTTTCAGTACGGTGATTTGTTTGATCTATTATAAAATCCTCTATACCAGTGTGTAGCTACCACCCACTTATATTTATTATGCAGTTTTATTTTTGCTTGGTAATATTTTTCTTGTGTTTATTTTAAAAAGGTCTACATTTTGTGGTGACAGTCTCCCATTTTCCAAATTAACTGCTAGCAGATGTTGCTGTGTGGTGTGAAGCACACTCAGCAGCCTAAACCGCCAAGGTCTGGATACTGGCTTAGAAAAAAAATATCTTTGTGTTATTCAAGCAAGTTTCAGGAGCGTCTATAAAGTGCTTGTGTAGAATCTTATTCAGAAAATAAATTACTGGGTTTTTTATAGCTTTTAGATGGTTTTAGTGTTTAAAATTACTGCTGAAACGTAACAAGTCCTTACCATGGTTTAAGAAATGAAATATCATTTGAGCGGTGTTATTTTGGAAAGGATTAGCTGCTGGTACCTTATGTACAGGCAAATGCAGGTAAGTTGTACTTAGAGCTACAACTGCCTTGTATCGTCTCTTATAAAATCCCTGCTCCTGTTGCACATGACTGCTGAACCTTAGCTTTTGGAGCTAAAAGCTTCAGGGTGAGCAGAGCGCTTTGAGTGGGCTGGTTTTGAAACCATGGCTGAGAATGAGGTTGCAAAATCAGGGCTTGTGCTTTTCCCTTTGGCATGAGGTGTTGCAGTTTGGCTGGGGCAATGTTCTCTCTACAGGGATGTGCTTTTTTTTTTTTTTTCTTTTTTTTTTTTCCCCCTCTTTGAAATTTT
>VWZZ01004976.1:1900298-2036502 GCA_013399095.1 Psophia crepitans | reverse complement strand
CCGAAAGGGTGTGTTTTTTTTTTTTTTTTCTTTCTTTTTTTTTTTGGCCACATCTGTGAAATTTCACCTATATTTGGACAAACCGTGGATTTGTGAGAAGCTGAGGTTGCATGTGTTGCAGAGTGGCTTGCTAGGCAGGTAACTAACCTGTTCAGACCGTTTATATATCATGCTACACTTGCACATGCAGCTAACTAGGTAAGTTATAAGCATTCACTGTTCTCCATGCCTGGTCTGAGTAGGACAAGAGGGGGGAAAACAAAAGGGGTTACAGTGCAGAAAGTAATTCACTGCCTGACTTGGTGGCGTTCTCAGGAGGAAGCTTGGCTGCTGCGGCTGGGGATCCATCACGGAAGGTTTTTGACATCTATTTGTGCGAGTGTTTGTTAGGAGCGATGTAGTTTCTGCACTAGAGCAAGGAGATGGGCTAGAAACCCGTTAAAGTTCCCTTTTAAATCTACCATTCAACGTGGTACTGAAGGACATGGTTTAGTGGGTAATAGGTGGAGGGGAGACGGTTGGACTGGATGATCCTTGAGGTCTCTTCCAACCTTAATGATGCTATGATTCTATGATGCTCTGAGCCTTGCTCTGTAGCCTCCCTCAAAGAAATTTGCAAGGCAGGCGGGTTTTCCCCGTTATAGATGCATTACTGTAGAAGAGCTGCCCACTAGATGTCACTGGTACTTCACTGAAATCAGATTTAAAGAGCTTTTTCTGGTAGGACGTTAAAGAGATGATGTGCAGGTGAGCATCATCACTGCACTTGCACCCCTCTCAGCGCCTCTCCATCCCACGTTGGCCTGAACGGAGCTCTCCCTGGGCTTCTGCGTGGTGGCTAATGCTTCACAAATATTTAAGACCAGAAAATGAGCCTATGTTTTATATTTTAAGGTTTTGGTGAGTACAGTAACGCTTTTAGGATTAGCACTGTGCAAGAACATTAGGGCAAATACGTCTCCTGTTGTGAAAGTATTTCAGTGGTGCTCTGTTTGCTAGGATTGCAAAGGATTTAATTTTCTTATCTTCCCAATGCCACAGTTAATTATGCTATTTTATTCTAAGACAAAGCTCCATGCTGCTAAGGAATATGCAGTCTTTTGTGTGCTTTTCCCCTTTAAAAAAAAAAACCTGTAAAGAGGACCTGAATGTCCAATAATCTTGTTAAAGCAGGGTTATCACAAAGATGGTAGATAAACAGAAGCTGGTCCTCACCAGTGTTTTTAATGCATAAGTTGGACAAATTATATCTGCTTTATTTCACTTGACCTACTAGAGGTCTCTCCAGTTAAATCACCTGTAGTTGGCCTCCAGTTGACCCTTTGTTGACTTATTTAATCGTCTGCCTCGTTTTCAGAACAGGTTATGAGCATTCAGACTTAAATCAGTCCTTGAAAAGGTCCTGTTATTAGGCAGTAAGGCTCATGCCTGATAATCTGCCCGTCACATAATATGAACACAGATGACAATCACTTCCCTCTTTTATGTCATGATATAAGGCCGAAATTGCCTAAAATGAGGAAGAAAGCCATTATTTAATCAATGGAATTGCGTCAATTGAGTAAAATTTGTCTCTAGTGTAAACAAATGGAATGTCTTTGCGCTCTGTGAAAACAAGACTAAATTACTTGCAGATCTTGCAGACAGAAAAACATAGGAAGTGGACTTGTAGACTGACACATTCAAGCTTTTGGCATATACATTTAAAATAATTATCCAGATTACACTGGATTACTTAATATATTTTTTGCATCATGTGTATGGACTTTTATTTTTGAAACAATAAAAGTGGTATTAGTCTTTTTTTAATCATGTTCGATTATTTGAGAAATTCCTTAGAACAATGCGGGATTATTACCAATAAATTTATTAGTTTGTCAAAAAAAAATCCCAGTTTTAACTTTTGCAGGTGAGTTGAAGAGCAGTCACCAATATGTCCTAGGACAGAATTTCTTTTTTTACCTGTACGTATAAGAAACTTGATGTGAGAGAATGTTCTTTCATTAAAAAAAAAATAAAATAAGTTTCCTCCTTGTAGCCCCATATACATATAAATAGCAGAACACAATAAAGACTTCAGAAATTTCTGCATTCATACGTTTACCCAATTAGGCAGTTTTTAGTATCATGAACACTCAATATTTAATGGCTACCTCCTGAACAACAATCTATATGTGGAAAAAACGGAAGTTGTGTGGGCTATCGGGATCTCAGCCTGCATGTATTTTACTTATCCTTGTTTTTCACAGGTCCGATGGAAGAAAATAAGAGTGTGTTAAAGATGTATGTTTCTGATCCCTAAACACTGTAATTTCTTATTTGCTAAAGTAAATTTTGATTGCACTTTTGCAACTGGCCTAAAATGACCAGCTGAAGTAACATCAGTCATGTGCTTGATCTGACACCTCTAGAACGCAACATATGCCTATGTAAGTCTCCCTCACTGATTCAGAAACTGGGATTGCTCCACAGAGAAGTTTGTAGGAAGACGCTGATCTGGGAGCCAGGTGGTTGTTTTGTTGTTGTTTTTTTTTTTAAAGTCCCCATTGTGGCCTTTTGGAGATAATGGATGACTGAAAGAAACACTGTGGGAAAGGCAATAAACTGTGGGTTTAGTATGTAGTTCTTGATTCATGAGGCTTCCAGGACAGCCCCATGACTCAACGAATGCCCAAAGAACCAAGTCGAAAGACATTTAATAATATCAGCACTTGGTAGGACTGATCCTTAACTGTGACCCATGATAGCTGACAGGCAAAAGGTAGAGGTGTGGGCAAAATTTCAGCACCAAAGATCACAGAAAAGGTATAGTAGGTATACAATGCATTAGTCCTTCTCTTCCTCTTCTTTGAGTTGACTAGAGTTGTGGTTACTCAGGGATTTTGAATGGGTAGGGTCCACAGCAGGGAAGGAGCTATCAATTGAAACAGTCTGCACCTCACTACCATGGCATCCTCTGCTGCTGCGGTCTGTGCCGGGCCCTGACTTGAGGGAATGGACTCCCCTGGTTTTGTGCCAGCTGTGTGCAGAAGCTCCCATCAGCGTGATGGTGCAAGACACGAGTGTGGTCCATGCAAAGTTGTGACTGACTGCCTACAGTCTTTGTTGTTTGTCAAGTTACACCATGTCGAAGAGAGCATTTGAAAGATGCTGGGCTGTATCTTTTCCCTAATTGTGGTTAGGGAACAGTGGTTGTGATGGTGTTTTCTTCTGGGATTCATTTTCAGGAAGATAAAAGGAGAAAAAAATGGCATCTTGGTGGAGCTGGAGACTCGAAGTCAGAGCTCTTGGTTCTGTCCTTGGGACTGCCAATACAGGAGCAAATTATTAGCGAAAGTTACAGAAGAAACGAGGGTTCCCTGCTGCCCCAAAGTGTTGGGTCTGGATTTCTGACAACGCACAGACAGCGAGCTTGTCACCGTGTAATGACTAGAGATCTCCTCTTCAAGTATGATAGTTACTCTCATGCTCTCTCCCTGCACCATAGAGGTTAACCCTCCGCAGAGGCGTATGAACTTGAAACTCCTTCGGTTTATTTGAGCATATGACACCTCCAGCTCTCTCCCATGTCTGTCTTCACTACCAGCCCTAAAGTCGCAACCCAGCTAAGCACAAGTCAGCGGGTTTGTTGTCACTGGGGTTCCTTTGTAAGCATTAATCCACAGGAGCTGGAGTTTCTGTATTTCCACAGTGGCCACTTTAACTGGGCCAGATCTCAGACTCCACTGGTGGCCTCTTCCCATTTTATGGTGGCAGTATAAAGTAAGGGGGTCCTTTTCTGCAGGCAAATTTTATGGGGAGAAGAAATGGTTCTTCCAGCTGAAAACAGAGTGGAAGGGTGTGAGTGGAGAGCCTTTGAGTAGGAGGGTCTCCAAATCCTGGGGGACAGTTCGTATTTTTCTGGATTTAGAGATATCAGCAGGAAGGCAACTGCCAGCTCCGGTTTCATTAGGGTGATGCTCCCTGAAACACCCTTGGCAGTTGGCTTCTTTTACAGGTCAGCGTAATGATAGAGTTCACTTCCTTTCTTTGGAGAGGTTGCTTTGGGTATCTGAATATGTTTATTCAGAAATGCCTGACATAGTAGCTGATAAAGAAAACACTACGCTAGGTTTTCAAAAAATAACTATGTCTGATAGCCAATAATCAGAGTGACATCTCCATATTTGTCTGAGAATCTGATTCCTACCACTTCTAATTTCATGCTCTAGGGTCTTGTTTCTCTTCTTTTGTCATCTAAGATAATTTGTTACCTTTTAACGGAATTAAAAAAAAGTGCTTTTTATTGTTACGCTCTGCATAGTAAAGCATACTTGGGCAGTAAGGTAGAGAAATCTGCACCTTGAGAGAGTATCATGTTGTACTGAGACTTCTGAGAGATTAGCTTTTGAAGAACCTCTTTGTTTTTATTCTGAATATGATCCAGTCCTGGGGATTTAATTTTCTTCTCCAGACCATTATTTTTGCATGTTTTCTTATCAAAGGAGGAATAAGTTTAGGGCATGAGCCTGTAAATCTGTTTTCACATAATTTATTAAAAGTCACATGGTACTGGTGCCATTGAAGGGAAAGATGTTGTTTATCTTTTAATTTTACAGTGACATCTACTCCTTTCAACATGCTTTTCATCTTTAGAGCTCAGTGCATTATTCTGGTTTCCCACACTATGATTGTCCAGGGTTTGGCAGGTCTGTGAATAAAACTCACGTAAATTTTGTTCTCTTTTGGCTTAGTCACTCTCCCTTCTGCATCTCCTGACAGTGCCCATCATGTGTGTGAAGTCAAGTTGCCTTTAGTAATGCAGGATTGGCTTTTTGCTGGGTAGCCTTGGTTGGACAGAGGAGCAGAAGTTTAGCGGGGTCTTGTAAGTCGTGAAGCCAGCCAACTTTCTGTGTTCAGAGGCCAGATAATTATTCTTTTGTTCAAAAGGCTGTTGTCGTCCGTTTTCCACAATGAAATCTGAAGAGGTTATTGTTTCCGTGTTGTGATCCCTTAACAGTTGCTGAGGTTTGCAAATGACTATTTCTATCATTTATGAAAATTCTACAGAATACTTTGTGGGATTTGCAGAAAAAAAGTTTCTGGTTTCCTCCTCCTTCCTTCCACTAACACTCTGAATATCCTAGGGAGCGATTTCAGCTGGGTTCGGAACCACAACCCGTAACCAATGATGGCGTGCTGGTGTGTCACGCAGCCGGGCACAGTGTTATCACGGGGAATGGTCCCACGTGTGCCACATATGAAGCAGACCACTCATGGTTAGGGCTGGTGCTGGAGTGCTATGGGATAAAGAGCTCCTCTGTCATCGGAGCAATATGGGGGTGCAGATTGCCACCATGATAGAGGGAGAAAGGTTTGGCTTTTTAAAAAGAAAAACTTTTGTCTGAAAGATTAATCCTCTACAGGAAAATAGAAAAATAAACTTGACTTCTTACTTGAAACTGAGAGAAGGCCAAAATCCAACCATATCATGTCCTGCATAAGGGGAAGGTAATGCCTTTAAAATGTTTTGTTACAGGAGAGGCAAATCTGCTGTCTTTGTGGGGATAGACAAACAGCCCGATTCTGCTTGCACAAGCTGAAGCCACTTTTGGCTTTGAATAGGGGAGAAGCGGGACCGAAGTCAGTTTTGAAAGTGGATTTGAAAGCTGTGACTAGTTATTTTAGGTGTCCTTCTTATTAGCAGCTCGAGCATTAAGGAATCAGAAGGGGAGTGATTCCTTAAGGTCTTCAGCGTCCACATCCATCTGCTGTTGATGTTAATGAGGAATGATATCACAAGGCAAAACCCAGTAACTATGGCCTCCGAGGATGAGTATGGTTGTGATTTCCCAGACCTTTGGATACTACTGGGAAACTTTCAGACAAAAAGCCAAAAAGCTTCCTACTGCCGATGGTTCAAACACTGTGTTTGAAAGGGGCTTCCTCCAGGTTTCTAAAGGCAGCTGATCAAAACGTGGCTTTGTGCAGAGAGCACAACACGCTTCGCATGCACCCAAATTAAGTTGCGTTCCTGTAGCAGCATGGCTGAGTGCTAACCTGTGCTTCCCAGCGAGCCTCCTTGCCGTGTCACTCCTCTGAGGGCAGCAGCTCTCAGAAGGCATCTGCTTTCTAGTCGGGTTGCTTTTAGGTAAGTTTATATAAAGACTGGGATTGCATTATAACTGTGGGGAAGAAAGTGCCAAGTTGGGGTTTTTGTGAGTGCTTGTAATGGTAACTTGTAAACTTAGTTACAGCGGACTCCAAAGACTGAGAAATTGTGTCCTTGTCAGTCCGGGAGCTGGGACTTTGACATTGTCTGCTCAGCTCTGACATGAACGTGCAAATATCTTGCTTGGAGCAGAGGAGCTGTTCTCCGAAGAGAACAGCTTTTGGCCTGGGTCTGAAACCCTAATTTTCATAGATCCGAAGGAGTCACAATTCCTGCTAGAATCGATAGGAGCTGCAGGTGCCAATGTTGGTGAACAGCAAGACTTGAATCAAGTTGGCCACTCTTGGTTTCAAGTTGGCAGTTGAGAACGCAGCTTCTAGTGTCCATGCGCTCCTCTTGAGGGTGTGGGATGCTCTCAGGCTTGGCTGGCAGACTGATAGTTGCTGTTGCTTTTAGGAGTCCTCAGGGGATTTAACAACTGTACATTACTGTTGTTAGTAACAATAATAATGTATTTATTTTATTATAACTTGGGCTGTATTTTATTCAGAGCAGCTTAACCTATCTTCTAATCTCTATGAGTTATGGTTTGGTTCCCTGCCAGTCATTTCTCAAAAAACTTGGTGCTGCAGATTTTGCTTTGCTCAGTGAGACAGTCTGAGCTTTTCTGGCCTTGGGAGCAGTGGACATAAACACGTAATGTTGTAACCCACAAATGGCATTGTATTTACAGTGCAAGGGTCTGGTTCATCTCTATGTTTCTGTTCATGCTGCCATAACCCCATTTATTTCAACACAGCTGATCTGGAATAATATAGGTGATGAAGAAGTTGACAAAATGCCCATAGGCCACTGCAAACAGTAAAATATAATACAGCCACCTGACTCAGCCTCTCAGATGGCAAAAACTCCTCCACTGCATTGAAGCTGGGTGGCCAGTATGTTTTATTGTGTCTAAAACGATGGTTAAGAGAGAGTCTGAAAGTAAGGTAGAAAATACAGAATGCCTGAATTCGCTAAGAGCCAGAGGAGATTCATTAAAATGTGCTTTGCAACCGGTTGCTCGCTTTCATTCCGCACCCTCCCCCCCGCAATTAACTCTCTGATTAGACCTGTTGTTTTGTTTTGGTATGAATAAACCTGGCTACATGTCCCTCCACAAACACTTTTGTGATGTGCCTCCTCCGGATGCTGTTTAATTTCTTCTGATCTCTCTGCCTGATCAACCTTTTCATTGTTTGTATAGTTGTTTGTATAGTTTCATTGTTTGTGTAATTACAGACGTAGTTCAAAATTCTTCAGCTTATGTCCTTGTCTCTTTTCAAAACAGAGTAGGTATGATGATTTATTACTTGTATGATGTCAGGCCAAAAAGCCCTTTCCTGGACTCTTACTTAGTTGTTCTAGGACCTGGATAAAAGCAGAACAAAGGCAATGTGTGTGCATATTGTATACTTCTTAACTCATTATTCCAGAAATGCTAGAATTTTTCTTAACTGTGAGACAAATTCTCTTCTGTTCCACTCGATTAGCTCTATACCAGAATTGAAAAATCTGACCAATTTCATGTAACAGTAGATGCTCTTCATGCTGTCCTTGGTAACTTCAGTGCTGGGAATGAATTAAATGAGAGCTTGCCTGTTACAAGAGGTTGCATTTCAGAGGATAATGTGATTAATTTTTCCTGAAAACGATACTACGTCTTAGTTATTACTAAGGAGATTGTGGTTCCTCAAAGCCTGGTGTGCTACTTAGGCAAGTTCTGGTTTCACAGGAGAACAAAAGACCAGATACTGGGATGTCAGAAGAAGATTTTACAGGGGCTTCATGTAGCATGAACCAATTTAGCAAATATTATTTGAATTTATTTTTCACAGCTAGCTTTCTGAGGTGGAATTAATTTTTAGTCTAACCTGTTTCTAGCAGTGCTTGCTTGTATAGAACTTTCCAGTATTTTGGAAGCTTTTTCTACTGATCATCTTTATGCTGATAAATAAAAACAAATACTGGAAGACAGCAGAGCTCCTAGAGAGCCATCTTGCTTATATAGCTGTTCCTTCCCTGGGTATCTGCCACCGCCTCCAGGGAAGAGGATGCAATGAAACCGTAGACTCTCCTCTGAGGGATTCTCACTGAGCTGTTGACAAGTTCTTCATGGGCTGTGGACAATATACCACTATGCACTTGTGTCACACCACAGGGCCTCCCATTGACGCTTATCCTTTTTGTTTGGCCTCTGACCTCCGCTGCTTGCCACTTAGTGAAGCGGCAGTTCAGAAAAGAAAGCAAAAGTCAGGCCAAAGCAGCTTTCATCTACCTTGCATAGCCTAGCTTGTGCTTCTTGCTATTTGTCAAGTTACTAAGAATTAACACAGATCCTAGATATTTTTCTCATTTTGAAATAAACCCCATTCTTGAGTATAAATGGACAAAATAGCATTGTTTCCCTGCTACCCAGATGTGTGAATTTTCACTGACATCATCCTTTTATTTTTTTTTTTATCAGAGGTAATCCAGAACCAGCCCCAGAGAGTTAAAAAATGTACAAATGCAAATGTACAGGTTTGGTCCCTCTGCAGTTGCTGACTTTCACACGTTAGTGATCTGTACTTGGGCTTGCTGAGCTGAAAGCAAAATGTCATGTCTAAGTACAGTTTAGTCAGTCCATGGAGCAATGATTTCGAATGTGAGCATCTAATTTGTTTAAGTAATTAAAGCTCTCATTAAAATTGTTCAGTATATAAATGCTGTCTTTGAATTCTGGAATGGAAATAATAGCTTTATTCTGGATCTGTGACCATAGAGCTATGGCACCCCAACTCTTCACACAGTGGTACCAAATAACAACTTCGTTGGCCTCCGAGTCTGTTAATTGAATTACTGGATTACAGGAATGCTGAAAGCCCTCTGTCTTTAACCAGGATTCTGTTGTGTCAGTGTGGTGTACAAAATCAGAATGAAAAATCACTTCTCTTGACATGGGGGTTGGAAAATAACCCAACAAGCCTCTTTTGTACCCCTCCTCCCACTGATTTTTGGAAGTGGTCGTCAAATGCAAGGGTAGAGCTAGAGGGATGGAAGAAGGCAATTTAATTAGAGATTGAAGAGGTCTTCCCCTGCTTCCCCCAGCATGTAATATTGTAATTCAGCACCTTGCCAGTGACAGCTATTGATGTGTGATGATTACAGGCAGCCAAGAAACTGACCCGTAGGTCCACTCTTCTAGACTGACGATGGCAGAGACAGAACCCTTTGCTTTTAAGAATTAGCAGGTTGCCCACTTTGCTGACAGTTAAACTGATCTAGAGAAAAAAAATCAGTGCAACTTAAATGAGATGAAATACGTATAAAGGATAGCTGAGAAGGAAAGGCTGATGTTAAAAATGGACAGTGATTGTTTACAAAGGCAGAATTTTGAAAATAGGGTCAAGAGATTTAAGAACGTAGATTTTATTGAAAGTCAGCAGGATTTGTATTCTAACCCCCACACAGAGTTTTGAGTGTTTTCTCTATTATTTGTACTTCAGTTTAGCAAAAAGAAAATGTAACCAAAATGCTTCATTTTGAAGTTTAAGATGCAGAACTTTGACTCGGAAATGACTAATTCCTCTTTAAAAATGTTTACTTACTAAATCTTTGGTTGTGATCAGAGCTTTCACAGTTTTACCTTGTGCTGCTGAAGTGGGAGTATTACTTGAGAAATTATCCTTTCTTTCATCCATTCAAAAAAGAGAATAAGATTCTGACTTAACTGGCTGGACGAGCTCCCGATTTAAAAAGCTGTTTTGTATGTAGAGGCTGGAGGGATGTCTGATCTGTGATTTTTTTTCTTTCTTTTTTTTTCTCAATACTTGCTTTTGGCAGGAGCATTGCAAAAAATGACAGTCAAAGTAAAAAATTTCTTAGTGATGATTAAACATCACGGTGCTAGTGGTGAAAGGAAGCTGCTGGATATCCTAACAATTTAAGTTAATGCTGTAATCAAGTTACTTTCATTGGCTCCTCTGTTTCATTAGGATAGAAACAGTGGACCATGCTGAGTCCACTGTTGGACTCAATGGACTCAGGTGCTGGTCCCTGCTTAAAACAGATAGATGTTCATCATCAGACCACTAAGATGGCCAGCTGGAGCTTCGTTCAAACTGGTGCTTGGTGGATGCCAAGCGTTTGCAAGATCGGGGCCAATATTTATAACTTCAATTTACTGCATAGCTCTTTCTTCAGTTCTTGATTCTTAACAGGTGCTCTCCCCCTGCCCAGTGCTCTGCAGACTGTGAGAGCAATTGAAGGTATTATGGTTAGACACTAAATACATCATGAAGATTAACTTGATAAATGATCAATTCTGGCCTCATTTTTGAAATTTACGTCAATTGTCTGGATGAGGTGTGTAAATCCCTGTGTAACAGACATTTATCTCTTTCCAGGCTTTTCAGTGCTCTGCACAAGATGAAAGCAAGCGAGTGGATAATTTTTTCTGGAGGTGATTCTGTATTTTCTTTTTCACTAGTCATAATTTCCTGGGGTGTGGTGTCCAGCTGTGTGCATACAGTGTATGCCAACAATAAGGGACATGGGTACTTCGGCAAGTGTTTCTGCTGGTGAAGCTCTGAATAACCTAGTGTCTGATGGACATCCCAGGTAGAAAATGGGATCTTCCAAGCATTCCTGTCAATGTCCTACAGTTCAAATCCCTGTGCTTGGGGCTTGCCCCTGGCAAGAGTGATGGGAGTATTTATTCTTCCAAATATCCTGCAGGAATTGTGCTGCATATACTTTAGTGGGAATATTCTCTTTTTCTCTTACCTCCTTCTCTTCCCCTCTCTTTCTCCTGGCCCTAGCTTCTCTCCTTCTTCTACCTTTTCGGGATGAATTGTACATTGTCAAAGTTTAACGCTTGCTTATTTTTCCGTTGTTCCCTAAGTGGCACGGCTGAAGTGTTACAGGCCACTCAACAAAGCGCCTTTAAAAAGGGAATTGAGCACCTTTAAAAAGTGAGTTCAGGAATTCATCTGTGTATGCACTATATGTCTTTGCATAGCAATTTTTGTGGGTTATCAGAGCAAAATATGACTTGCTTTGACAGTGGTCCCATCATAAGCTCTTACCTTCAGGAATTCAGCGTCCTACTTTTACAACCTATTCGTAGTCCCTTTGGAAATTTTAAACGCAGCATGTTAGGATGTTGGTTAACAGCAAATAAACCTGTGCGCTGACCTGCCCATGTGCTAATAATAAGTCATGAGTCTGCTTTTTAAGAAACTCTGTCACAAATGGTGGTTGAAAAAGTAAATGAACGACCGAATTCCTACAGATAAGACCATCCAGATGGGACTGCTGGGGGGTAGGTTAATGAGTTGGCCCTGCGGCCTTGACAGTCGTCTTTCAAAAAAAGGGGCACGTGTTGTTCAGATGAGCCCATGGCCTCTATTTTCCAAAGGTGAAATTTACCGTGGAGTGAAAGGCCAGCGAAAGGTCCCTGCCTCAGGCTCACATGGGGTTTGACTGATAGATAAGGCTTCTGCTAGTGAACCTCATTTTTAGGGAGTAAACTGGCCCTTGTAGTGAGTTCCTGAAGAGCAGTAAAGCCTAGGTGTGAACATGCTCCTGGTCCTTAAGGATTTGCAGAGAGGCATGTGTCTATGGGTTAGATAGGGGATGTATGATTATCTTGTTTACTTTTTAATGAGTGTGCATAAAGACTGCGTGTGTGGGAAATACGCCATCATCTTTTGCAAGAATTGGATGACTTTAATTTCCAGCTTTGTTTTTTTGTTGTATCAGTGTAGTAATGAGTTCCACTTCTCCAAAATACTAATCAATTCAGCGTTTTCTGAAAGGACTTTTTGTACTGCAGAAATTACTTCCCTTTGCATGGAATTTTGCTTAAATAAGAAATGACCTTTTTGGCCAGTGGACACACCAAATATTAGGCACCTTTTTGGGGGGGTGGCAGGTGGCAAAGGGATAACACCAACAGAAACAACAGTGATGTGCAGTTATTATCTCCATTGCAATAGCATTTCTGTTTTGGGGGATATGTGGTGACTTTGCTTTTATGCTTTGGACAAAAACATAGCATGGATAAAAACAACTAAACTCCTTGGTCTTGGGAGTTGCTTCCTCTTTTGGCTGATGGACAATTTACAGAGCGAGTTCCATGATTTCTAGTGTCTCAAGAGTGCATTAGAGTTTCACAGCAGGAGATTTGTAAAAGGGAAAGGAATGGTGTACAGGGAATTAAAAGGTCTGTAAAACTAGAGGCTCGCTCTCCTGTGAGGAGTGATCTTGTCTAAACCAATAAATGTCCATGGTCTGTGTTTTTCAGCTGTGATTATTAGGGCTATGTGTTCAGTCAGTACATTCTGAACAGAGCCAATATTGGCTTAATAATACAAAAAAATGTATTTACAGCTGTTTGTCCAAATTCTGAATAACTGTTCCTTTTCTTCCCTGTCCTTTGCTATTCCCAAACCATAATGCAAACAGGTTTTGGCTCTGAATCCAGTGAAGTATTTCTAAGCATGCTTAACTCCAGGCACATGACTACTCCAGGCAATATTTGTAAGACTTTCTACAGGCTTAAAGGTAAGCACATGCTTAAATGGTTTGCTAACTCTGAGTTTCATTTTTCCTGAGTATTTAGGAGAATATTATTTTTAATGACTGTGCCATGCACAATAAAAGATGTTCTTGAATAAAGATCAGTATTATCTGTCATTCATTCTTCATTATTCTACAGTCATCATTACCTACGCTCCTGCTGAACTGTTTATCTTGGATCAAAAACTGTAGTAAAGGGGCATCAATGAAAAGTTGCACTTTGATATAACAAGTAGTCAAAGCCAACGACTGAAGAAATATCTTGAAAGTCCAAGATTTCTTCTGCAGAAATGCTATGTAAACATGTGGAAAAATTAAATATAGCTAAAGAGTAAGGAGGCAGGAAAGATGTGGCTACGTGTATGTTTTTACTGCAAAAGGGTAATTTTTCTACTGCTGCCTGCTGAGTCTTACCATGCAAGGTCCTATAGGCATTGCAGGTTTCTACCACACGGTAGCTGGGTAGGCTTAACTCTCTTGCAGTCAGCAGTTACTGACTTTGCCTACTTGGATCTCTCAGAAAAACTAATGTGCTTAGCTTCTGCTAAGTGGGATAGTCAACATTCAATACTGTAAAGTTATGCAACCATCGCAGCAAAAACACAGTAATATTGACAGTTAAGGGAAAACCTATTTTCATTTACAATAGTTATTAAATTGGTTATAACTCCAGAGTAGCAGCTAAGGAAATGTAATTCACAGGTATTAGGCAAAGAGACAGTCACAGCTGAATTCTTAAAAGTAAGGACATGAAAGAGAAAACCAGCTAGCTGGTTATGAGAAGGACATGTTTTTTATGAGCTGTTCGGTTACATTTTCTGCTGATCCATCTGTCTGTGGAAATCCTTTGCCATCCCTTGCAGACTAAAATATCATTCTGAAGATAGAGGCAGGATTCAAGCAGTACCATTCTCCCCAGATATCTTCTGATGAGGTGTCAGCTTCCTTTTGGCAGAGTCTGGAGGATAGATAAGGGACTGTGGTTACAGGCACAAAGGGCTTTTATGACAAGGTGAGAAAGAGAAAGTTTCAGATTAGCAGGAATTTGTATCTTTATTGTGCTTTTAACTTCAGTTCCAAATCTTAAAACAGATTTTTGCTGGTACATGAACTCAGTGAAGTAATGTCCTGTTGCATTTTAATTTCATCACTCTGACTCTCTGACTTCAAAGCCTGCTCCAAGTCTAGAGAAAAGTTCACAATCTGCTTGATTCAGCTACAGAAATGTGGATTTGTTGTATGTGGTCACAAAACAGAGAGAGCTCTTGAAATAGATCAGCCAAGAGTAAAAAAGACTACTATATGTTTTGAAAGATTCATTGTGTTTATAATGAATAATCTTAACTAGCTCTTCACTATTAAAGTAAGGACTATTAATTTTTTATGGAAACAAATAGAAGAAGCCTCAGAGGTAGGTGTGTAACTGAAAATAAAATTAAGTAAATCAGTAAAACAAATATAAAAGCCCACAGGATGTATTTCTTTCCTCTCTCTCCCATAGTTGTTTTATTCTCTTGTTTTGTTCATCCAAAGAAGTTTTTATATTTGCAAATCTGTTCCACAAATTCAGATTTTGGAACTTTAAAATTGCAACCCATCAAAGTTCACTCTAAGCCTGAGGGATATATCACATTCCATAAAATTAAGACTGTCCATCAGATCAGATGGAAATCTAATAAGTGCAATAGTATCTCACCACGTGAGAATCAAACTCAGCATTTTGCGTGGTCGTCCTTTGAGATAAAAGTCACTGGTGTGTGAATTCAATTATTTCATGGACATAAAACTTTCCAAATCATTCCCAAGTTCCCATGCTTTAGGTGCATCCCTATCTGCTATATTACTTCAGGGAGTGTCAACTGTACTTTGACATTGTGGGATATAAGATCAAAACCAAACAGGATTTGGTTCATTGGAAAAGGGCAGTTAGAGACAGTGGAGCTGGTGAAAATTCAGGAGGGTAAACTTTAAATTCCCCTTCTCTAGGTTGTTGAAAGCATCTGTGTAGACTGAAGAAATGGTATTATTACTAACACTGCATCATATAGAAACTGCAGAGCAGAAATCAGCGAAGAATATTAAGGAGAAGACCCCAGGTTTTGGCCTGAACATTTCTCAGAGGTGACAATAAACTCAGATCGCTGTCTTCTTTTACTAGAAACTGGATGGGTCCAAGTATAGCACCTGATTCGGATAATAAGCCGGGTGCAAACATTGCTCTTGTGGTCTCTGTCAGATCTATCAGTCCATTCTCATTTACAGTGGGGCTCTCTGTACAGTAACAATAATTTGGCCTTTGGTGCTTTGGGAAAACTTCTGCAATGGGGCAAAGAGTGGCCGATGTGCAACATACCTGAACATACCTGAACTCTGGTTCTGGATGCACATATTGGTCCACAGACCCATCTCCACCAGAATCTGCAAAGGTAGATCAGTGGTCCAGTGCTGAAAATGCCACTTCTCTTTGGCCCATGGGAACTGCTGGGTACTCAAACGTTTTTCAGAGCAGGACATGTAGAAGCATAAAAATATGTGCAGTGCCTAACTTTAGGGGCTTGCCTCAGAAGTCTTGGTAGTCCTTATTCGGCCAAAGCGAATATCAGCTTCTTCAAAGTTTACATGATGTGAAGGCTGCTGAATAGGCATGTGGCTATTTTTTCGTTTACTCAAAAGCAATTTGTTTATTTCTGCTGTATCTTAGTGTATAATATTATTATTCGATGGCAGATGAATATATGAACAATCCTAGGTTGGTGTAAACCAGCAGCATCCATCAAGAGTCTGGCCATGAGGGGTCACTTGCATTATCTGAATTTCTCTAACTTTTCCTTTTCTGTGTACTACATGAAGTTTCTGCTCCTCTCGTATCTGTGCAAGGAGATTTATTTGACAGTAAAAACATCCACCTAAATTGAAAGTTCAGCTATTTACTTT
The DNA here is from genome assembly GCA_013399095.1 of Psophia crepitans. Classification (NCBI taxonomy): domain Eukaryota; kingdom Metazoa; phylum Chordata; class Aves; order Gruiformes; family Psophiidae; genus Psophia; species Psophia crepitans. The sequence continues at coordinate 2,020,814 of VWZZ01004976.1, read as the reverse complement.
GTAGAAGCGAATAACCTACAATAAATCAGTATTTCTTTCTCTTTCCTATTATTATTTATTGTTTACATTACTGCTACAGACATGTCTGCTTTAAAGCCGTTCAGCTTTAATCCGCCAAAGGGGGGGAAAATGTGGTGATGAAGTACAATTGAGGCAAAGGAGCAGCCGGACCTCTGAATTTTGTTTTATACCACACTGATGGGCAAGGGGCTGCTGTCTGTGTTGTCATTCAGTATCAGAAAAAAAGCAGTTTTCACTCATTTTTTTGAGGTAACAATTATTGCTTCTTTAAAGGGGTGCTGAGGGCCTAGAAGAGAAGGACAAGGGTCTCTGAGAGGGTTATGTGATTGCTGCCATGAAAGGAATGGCAGAAAGTAGGGGGTGTGCTGCAGTAAAAATGCTGTAAAAACCTCCTAAACAATTAGGAATACCATGTAGAAAAATCCAGATGCCCATCTGTAACCCTAGACACCTATGGGTTCTTAAACATGACTCTAGAAGTGTCTTCTGGGAAGATTTAGGTCCTTGGTCCCAGCTGAATACTCTGTCCCTCGGAGTGCTCCTGTGTAGTGCGCGGATGGTGAATCCCATACACTCAGTAAAGAATTGTTGCTCTTAGGTAGAGCGTAAATTACGTTCAGTGTGTACACTTTCTGATTTGTACATTGGAGATGGTCACTCTGAGCCAATACAGACATGTGTTATGTGATTTAAGTGCATTCTTATTTAACCCTGTTCATTTCTTGGGTGCCTTCATCCCTTTTGTAGATGTTTCACCTCTTTGTCCACACTTATTTACTGCTGGTACTGCTGAAAATCATTCAAGCACCTCAGTGATTGGAAGAGCCTAACTAAACATTTTCTAAAGAAAAGCAGGACAAGTCTGTAAAATTGGTTGCAAAATGTACGTACCAGCGTGTGCTGCGGTATGCACTCTGTGTCACCTGGCAAGAATCCCCGGTCTGTCCCTGCAGCTCTTCCTTATGCTGAAATTGCTTTCAACCCTGATGTTATTTCTGTCTTTACTTTTGGCAGCAGGGTTAGCAAGTTTAAATTTTGAAAGGTGGGGAATGAGAGAGATACAGAACTGCTTGGTGAAGGGGTCAGAAAGGACAGACAGGCTAGCTGAAAGCAGTCGGGACTGCTAATGCATTCCTCTTCTGTCTCCTCGTGGGGCAGAGGAAGGCGAAATCCTACGTGGAGCCCAGAGGCCCCTTCCCCCTACTTTCATCTCACTCACCCTATAAGATTCGTGTCAAAGCCAGCCTCTTCCTGCTGGAGGATGACTGGATGTGATTCCTTTCAGAGGCTGTCAGCGCTTCTCCTGTAACTGCCCTGTGGAGATGCTGTTGAGTGACATGAAACACTTTTTCTCCTGACAGGATTAGCGAGCCATCTCTCTGCACTGCCTAGCTTCCCCCTCTGCCTCCACCAGCTCTCCCTATGTGGCCAAAGAGGCATGCTTGGGGCTTGGATAGCAAAACAGTATTGGGTCACTTCTCCCATGTTTGCTACTGACAGAGGAACTCTGTTATTAGAGGAAACTTTCACTCTTCACACAGTAAATTAACCCATTTTTTGAGCAAGAACAGGAATTGTTAGTCTTTGTCCATTTCCTTTGTGCCTTTCCATTTATATCTTGTGGAAGCGTAGGGATTGTCTGGCGTTATGCCCAATTTGTGGTCCTTCCGGATGAGTTCCTGCTCTGACCACAGTCTCATCAGGTGTTCTGTAGGAGGGACGGGACGACAGTGGGTGGTTAGCCTGTCCCAGCAGAAATGCCATGACTGATATCTGATAAGGGAAAACTTCTCTCTTTCTGGGAAGATGGGACTTCCACTATCAGGATTTTTATCCTGAGTGTTCATTTTGACTCCCTGAGTAACAATGTGAGATGGACAGAGAGATGGTTTTTTAGGCACTCCAGTGAGTGATCAGTCTAGCAGTTTGCTGGAGGGAATCAAGAAACTGGTACTAGCTTACCTCTCCCCTGTTGATGCTTGGTTATCCTGCCCCCCTCTCCATTGTTCCCTTGACCAGTTTGTACTCCCCATTATTATTTGGCTATATTGGGTTACCAAAGCAGGTCCTATCTTTCATTTAACTACTTTCCCGTCATCCCAAAGTTGTTGTGCCTTTTTTGAATGAATGCCTTGACTGTGCTTCTATTAATTTATGCTAACTAAAGCATCATAGCTGCCAGGTCTTCAGAGCAATTATCTTGCCCTGCATTTAAATGTATACTTTTCTCATTGCCAAAATATAGATGCAAATATGTATGAAAAAAATACATTTTTACATGAGTACAGAAAAATAACTAGAACGAAGCAGCAGAAATTTTTTTATTGCGTATATAATGGAGTTAGGGTGTATTCAGCCAAGTATGTACCTGGATTATTCATTCAGCTTGCAGTAAGCATGTATATTGAAATCAGAGTTGGATCTGCTTATGGGTTGAATCTGGTTCTGCAAATTTACGATATTATGTTACTACATTACAATATGCTGTCATGTTCAAACCTTTGAATTTATTAAGCAGGATGTAATATACCAAATTTTTACAAATTACTCATTGTTTTGGTACTGGATGTTGGCAGTATTATCATTAACATAGCAAGCCAAATGACCCTTGTACTAGATTTTCCATGTTATTTTCCAAGCAGATGTCAATGTAAGAAACTAATCTCAGTTTATCTCAAATTGTTGTACTTTCAGATGGTTATTCAATCCATGAAGTATGGGACGGTCCATATTCACATTATCCCAAGGGAAGCCCTTTGAAAGAACTGTCACCTCTTTGCTCTTGAAGGTTAGAGGAAAGTGTTTTCTTCCAGCTCTTTACTACTCTGTTTCCATATGCTGCAGCTCTGCTAATCTTTTTGCCAAGGAAAAACAGCCCCTTCTTTTCTGTGCTTTTCCACCTTTAATTTGTCCTGTTCAGGTTTATTTCTGGAGAAAAGGACTCATTTCTTCTCTGAAGAAGCAATCTTTTCTTGCAACTACTGCTCAAGCGTTATGGTCTTACCATAACTGACTCTCTTTGGAAACATTGAAACGTGAAGAAGGGCACTTGGATCCCATGGTGATGAGCAGGCTTAAAACCACTTAGATAGATCAAAAAGGCTGAGTTTTGTGGCTTCTGTTTGGAATTTTTTTGTTTCATTTAACCTGCAGTGTCAACAGAGCCAAAACTCTGACAGGCGTACCAGACAGGAAAAGCCAGTTGGGAAATGACCTGAAACTCTTGCTGGCACTGCGCTTTAAAAGTGAACCCTGTTTATTGTCTGCAAAGCAGTGGCTGCAGATCACTGTCCGTGTGTTATTATTAGTTAGTACAATGCTGAAGGTATCTCTGAATAATGGCATTTCATGTACAGAAACAAAATCCAAGAAAACTCTTGTTTTCACACCTGACGTTTTGATTTTCCTATGGCAGGCATTTTTCTTCATCTGATTTTGAAACCAAAGAAAAACGGTGTCGCAGGGCCTGACTTTTCATCAGACAGTTCAAATCAATTACGAGGCATGCTGAAAGGACTTCAAGAGTGCTTCAGAGAATCCTGATTATTTTCCTGACACAACTTTCCTATATTTTCTAACCAGCATCACTAAGAGAGACAAAATGGTTGGCTGCTATGCAACAATTTTGGCAGAAAAAAAAGGACTGAGAAAGACAAAAGTATTATAAACGTACAAAGGAAACCAAGTATAGAGTGACCCCTCTTGATCTTTACTATCAAGGCACCAAGTATGTGTTTCTTAATGTCCGATTCTAGCTAAATTTAATCTATACGCTGTCTACCATATTCGCTCTAGGGAATGCAATGCTGAACGAGCACACAGTGTTCTCACATTAAAATCTTCCATCAGCATTGCTGTGGGTTGTGGGGGATATTAACTCAGCCAGTCTCCTTGCTGCTCTAGCCTGAAGAAGAGGCCAAAGTTCAACAGTTTCATTAATTCATTCAGGAAGAGAGGAAAGTAAAAACAAACCGAGTATTTGTTTTCATTGATTGTCAAGGTTTCACTGAATGTCCAGACAACCAATTCACATGGTTGTCTTTTTCTTTTCCCCTTTCCCGTTTTTCCCCTTCTACAAATCAAGGGGTGGCGGAATTTTAAAGTCAACAATGAAAGTACTTAAACAAATGATTCCATTGTATCCAAGCTTTCACTGCATATTTTAATTTTTGCCTTAAACTTCCTTTGCTTCATTAGTTTATCAGACTGGTAGTAACTTTTAAGCATAAGCTCTTTATTTGATTATGGTTCTTTATCCCATGAAACCTTACTAATTTTCTTTTCCTACTAGTCACTGAACAAAGTCTGCGTTTTGAGAATGCTGGCTGGTTTGCCGAGCTCTGGCTGTATGAGATAGCTCCTTCTCTCTCTAAAAATGCAACCTCACGTAGCATAGAGCAATTAAGCTGTTGGGAAATCTGAGAAACCCTGTGGTCACAGGAGATGCAATCCTATGTTGACTGCAAAACTCCTTGCCAGAGGAAATAAAAATAGCTATTAATTTCACCATGTTAGGAGCTAAGAGCGGGTACAGGAGCCAAGCTCAAAGGCCATCCCTTTGTACAGGCTTTCCACCAAATGTAAATGCAATCATGCTGTCAAATAAAAACCAGAGGCAACAATTGTAATAGAAGACACTGCTTTCGCACTTCTGTAACCCAAAGAAATGCTTGGTCTGAGTCTGATGTGTACCAGTCTGAGAACCCCGCTGGATACTCAGAGATCATGCTCACTGTGGTAATACATAGTTCACCTTTACAAATGTATGAAAGTGACGGTAATGACGCCAAAGAAATGAAAGAACGGCTGGACCAGAAATATGGAGGATAGCAACAGATTACCTTGGTTAACTTGGTAGTTCAGGAGTTCATGAGAAGTTTGTGACTGCTGTTCTTTGTTTTTCTTTTGCAGAGCAATTTCCCCTGTCCTCTTCCGCCTCTTTCATGTTATTTATTTTCTAGTAACACTGACCTTCTGCATTGAAAAATAGTTTCCTCCTCAAAGAAGGACTCTTCCATGTGAAAAGATTTTTCTTGTATACGAGTTCACTTTTTGTAAATATATTTTCTTGCAGGTTTTTCTGGCTCATACATAAAACTGTACTTTAGATTTTAGGTACATAGTTCAAAAATGCATGACTTGGAAGCCTACATTCCCTGGTTTTCATTAAGATCTGAATTAGCCTTTTAAGTCAGATGTGAAAATAAAGCTGAGGCTCATAAGTCACTTAGGTGCTCTTCAAATGTACTTTTAGGGTAAATCCTGAATGCAGTTTTTTCCCTGTGTACTGTTTATAATGATAATCTAAAGTTTAACCAATGTTTGGCTGTGGAACAATAGAGAGTCGTGAGATGACCAAGCTCATTTCCTGAGTTGCATCTTTCTGTTTTCATAACAAGTCTTTATTTAACATTTCATTTAACAAGCCTTGTGGACTATCTCTTGATTAGATTCTGCATGTTTCCTGCCACTTGCATGAACTGAGAAATGTAACCTTAAAGCCAGAGCCAATATAAATATTTTTTCAGAGAGTGATGTAACAACCAGCTTTTTGTTTCACAAAATTCAGACTTACTAGAAACTCTAAAACTTTCCTCCATTTTCAGTCTGTCTTGAAAAATCATTTCATACAGTTGCTCATATAAGTGAGGAAGCTGGGGATTTAGCATTGTAGGAAACTGTAGCAGAATCACTACCAGAAAAAATGGTTAAACTTTCAGAAGGCAGAGGGGGATGTCAACATTCTTAGAATTAAGTTGAAATCTGACCTAGGAGAATCTGTGTGCATTGCACTTATAGGTGTGTAAAGTGGGAGTCCTCTTGTATTGTTCACTGTTTGGATATTCATTGCTATGCAGGAAAGTTATAAAAATCTTCACCTAATTTACCTTACAGTCAAAATCAACAAAAACTTTTTTCCTCCCTGCATAATTCCTGGATTTAATTGTTAATTTGTGGGACTAATTTTGTAGGGCCTGCACTCCGCTCTTAGGTTTCACAGTGGCAACCTGGTGTAACTTCAGCTGGGTGAAGTCACCCTGCAAATGCGCTTGTGAGGAGACCAGCAGCTAGTCCAGAAGAGAATCGTAATGGGTATTTCTGGAGAGTCTGAATGAGAGCTTGTGGTTGAGGTTAATATCAAGACCAAGAGAAAATGGATTCAGAGTTTAAGGCAGAAGTTTGCACTATAGGCGTAGTTTTGGAGAAGAGGCTGGCTGAGATAGTCAAGACTAAAGATTGTCACCATGGGATATGCCCCTGAGAGGTTCAGCCAAAGGACTTGAATGTTGGAAGTTTTTCAGGTGTTGCTTTTTTCTTTTTTTTCCTCCTCAACCAGTGTGAGATTAATTTATAGTGTTTGGGCAGAGGGGAAATTGGGGGATGGGGTCAAATTGGTGGCAAGCTGCCAAAATCTGCTTAACTTCTTTATCAAAAGAAAAATAAACTTTCATCTGCTTTTCTGATGTCTTTGAGTGTGAAAATGGGTGTGTTGCAAACCGAATGCATAAGCTGCTCTGCAGCAATGGATTTCAGATTCTTAAAGTTTATGGGACATTATTAAACCTGTAGTTATGGTGGTATGTTAGCAATTGCTGAGTTTTACTAGCTTTACTTGAGTTCACTTTAAAAAAAAACAACACCAACCACCAGAAATCTCAGTGAATAGCTGCTGCTCTTCGTTTCCAATGGTCAATGTTCAATTGCTGCTTGGATTTCTCTGCTGATTGTTTTGATTTGCTGCTCAAAGGCCAACATGTAATTCACTCAGTCTGGTTCCTGAGTCTGATTGCAATTTTTATAGTGCCATCTCCCAGTCTCAGTCTTTATAGGTTTTGGTTTTTTTTTTTTTGCTTGGTGTAGGGCCATTGCAGCTTCATTTTCTATTGTATTTCAGTGAGATGTGCCAGGTCTGCAAGATGGATCTATTTTTTTCCCCACCCCCTTCTATCTGATTATTGTGAAACTGCACTTCTTGAAGGATGCCAAAGCTCTCAGAATATTCTAATTTGGTGTTTGGTATCCAAATTAATCATGGATCTAATAAGTACCCCAGTTACTGAATTTGTCTGACTCCTCTGTCCATTTTCATAAAGCTATTCTTGTAAGACACCATTAAAAAAGGCCCTATTTTAAGTCACTTTAGCTTTGCCAGACTTTAACTGTTAGGTTTAAATTTTGTCAGATGTCTGCATCAAGCAGAATGTGTTTGCTTGGACAAAAAAAAAGCACCAACATATTCTAACCCTTTTCAGAGTAATGCAAAGGACAAAAATACACTGTTTCATTTATATTTTAACTATTACATATTAAAGAGATAAAAAAAATAAATTGTAGCCACCTGCTTTGGATCAGAGACCTGACAAAGCCAGAGGGTTGAGTGTTTGGGACAGAAATATATCTTTTGGCGTTTACCCTAAAATTGCCTCTTTGCTCATGGTTAAATTACTCATGGTGGAGGTGGCAGGGATAGGTACTGAAGGTGGCTACAGCCGTGCGATTGAAGATCCTGTCATGTAACACATACACTGAAAAGCAGCAGATAAGGATTTTCCTAAATGTTAGGTTTGTCATATGCAAAATAGTCTTGACTTGGGGAATTTCACTTGATTTAGTGTCAATTAACATAAACTTGCAATTACTGATACAGATACTGTATATAAAAGCCCCACAACCCAACAAAAAAAGACAATTAAATGTACCCTTAGGGAAGCACCTTTCCTCCCCCTTCCCCAGGTTAAGCTTCAGCCCAACAGTCTCCTTCTCCATCCTGGTCTCAGCCTCCCCCGTTGCCACCCCTGTTACCCCAGTCTCCCAGTCACGGTGAGGTGCCAGGTGGCACATCAGTTTGGGGTGACCGGCCTAATGGCGTTCTGCTGCTCCTTACTTATTTTCCTCTGCACCAGCATGGATCACCCATGGCTGCAGTCCCTCAAGGGTGTACACACTCTGTTGTGGGGTGACTCCAGACCCATGGGGGTGTCCCCCCTCTGTCAAGGAGCACCTCCTTCCGAGATCCTGTCCCCAGCAGTGTCACCTTCCACACGTCCCTTCCATTTTCTTCCTCACAACATGTCTTTTCCTCACCTACTTCCCGCTCCAGCAGCTGCTTTCTTTAACTAACATGTGAGCGGAGCTGCCGCAGGCCCCCTTGACAGGCTGTAGTTTTGGGGTGCTCACAGTGGTGTCGGAGCCGGCAGGACCCTGTGGTGACCAGCCCCAGACCTCCTCCACATGGGGCCCCTGCTACCCACACCCCACCATTTAGGCCCAGTAGAAATTCAGAATGTTTCCTAACTTACCAGTTCTTGGCTTTAAATGTATATTTTTTATAAGAACGCAGGATTTGTTACAAATATATTTTCAGAGCATCTGAATATGAAGTCATATAGATATGTGTGTTATTTGGAATCTGATTCTGCTGAAAGAAAAGGCTTTCATGGAGTAACACTTTCTATGTCATAACGATGGGCCAAGACACCTCGTGATTGGGTGAGTGCTAATGAAGCTTGACATGATTAAGCATACCTGAAAAATCTGAAGTCAATCTGTTATAAAAGAAATAAATCTGAAGATGTTTTGTCAGAGGACGTCAAGTTCCTATTTCCTGGTTGGGATTTTTCTTGCTCTCAATAATCTGTTGAATAACTTGAGCTGAGAGGAGTGCAGGTGAGCACATTCTGAAATCTGACTCCTGGAGAAGACACTCAGATTTGGTATGTTTGGTGAAGAAACCTCTTGTGTTTTGCTACTGCATGGAATTTTGCTTTGCCAGATTTTTGATGCTTTTCTGCAAAAGTTACAGTTAAAATATTGAGGAGAAAAAGAGACGTCGAATATCTTTTCCAATATGGCTCTGGGACTGAAAAGCTGCTACAGCTAATTTATCCATCTAAACATTAGGTACTGCAACTTGAAAACATGAGGAGGGAAGTAGGACAACAGTGTCCACATGGAAGATGGCTTCAATGGAAGATGTCAGAATACACGACTGGCAGAAGCAGGGGTAAATATTATTAAGTTTTCATCCATAACTTTATTATGTTGATTTTTAAATGCAATTCTAATGAAAATAGTATCCCTGCTTATAGCTGAACTGCAGTCAGCTCCCTTTGTGCAAAACACCAGTTGATATGAATGAGTTATGCCAGCAAGAAATAAAGGTAGAATACGTTATTTGAAAGCCGTGGTTCTCAGATAAAAGGGAGAATAATTTATGAGGATTATATCTTACTGTACCTTTGAAAAAAATACATTAAAAATACAAACAGTGAAGGGAAAAGCATTGGGTGAGGAAATACAGTTAAAAGAGCACATCTGTTTCAAATTCTTATTTGGGGAAAAAAATCCCCACATATGTTTTGATTTTAAATTTGCATGTGCGTTGTTATCCTTGTGTTAACTATTAGGTAAATAAAAGTATTGAGAATCCATTTTCCAGTGAAGTTTGGTTAGAAATATTTGTACACATTGTGAGAGAGATAATTTGAAAACTAATTGAAGCTTTGTGAGGAAACAATTCCCTGCAGGTCCTCTAATTTAAAATACCTGCCTTTTGTGTACTAGTGTTGACCAAAGGCACTTATTTATTTTGGAAATGAAATAATTTTATCCTTCAGTTTGCATTTTTGACATGCCTTGCTAGAGTGCAGCATAACACAGAGCGATGTCACAGCTACAGCTGTAGTGAGAACTGAACTGCAGAGAAAAACACATTTGGTTTTAGTTAATGAGGTACGTGTACTCAGCCATGATTGGTTTAGATAGCAATTCTAGATACATTCTTGTAAAGTTAGTAAATTTTCTTCTGAATAGATGGGGGATCTCACGCTAATAACCCTAGTCATTTGGGCATAAGTATGAGTGAAACCCCAGTGATATTGAAACCAGTGGTAAAAACCACATCAGCTTCCTTCAGTGGATGTTATCTCACAACCACTGTATGGATCTCCTGATCTCAGTCTGCACTTTTCTAAAGGTTTGTGGTGAAAAAGTATTCACTTTATTTTAGGTTACAAGGTCCCTGACATTAGAAAAAATACTTGTGTGATGGTCTAGAACTATCCTGTTCTGCTTTTGTCATCAAAGTGCCTAAATTAGGAGCCTTGACTCTTTTCAAGGTCAGCCAAAAGAAATGGGGCAACTTATCCCACCTGGGGTCTGATTCATCCTCTGGAGGTGACTCTGGAGGTAGCTGCCTAGTGTTCTGTACAGATGGGATAAGCCAGGCTGAGGAGCTGCCCGTTACTTCTACACTTCCCTGAAGAGCACAAGATCCTCAAGTGTTCAAGGGAACATTGGTCTGCTCTATGGCAGGCACTCTGAGGAACGGTCACTGGAATACCATGAAACAGGTCAGACTTTTGAACTACCTCTGAAGTAGCTGGGCAGTGTGAGCTGACATCCTGACATTAAGTAGGAGAGCACACAGGTGAGAAGGAATTTTTACTCCATGTTTTGCAGGAGCTAGAAACATGTTGGGCACTGGGCTTTGACTGAAATAACTTTATAGACTCATTATGCTCCCTTCTTTGCTGCAGAAAAGTTAGTGGTTCAATATCATTGCCTCTGCCACTTTATAACTCCAAGAAATAGTCATAAAAAGTAGCAATAGAGTCATTAGAAAACTGTACTAAAACCATCACTGTGCCTCTAACTGCTGCAGGAAAAGAAAAAAGACTTCTGGACCCAAGTTTGCTTGGCTAAAAAAGAAATCCCTGTCTGTAGTTCTTGCCAAATAGGCATGGCTTCAGTGTTTGGAGAGTCCCTCTTGGGAGATCAGGAATGGTTTGATGTAGAAAGATTTACGGGCACTTAAAACTTATAATGAAACTGTTATCTTTGCTGTCTCTCCTTTTTAAATCATATAAAGTCAGGTGGTATGTACTCACAGTAGTATTAATAACTGTCAAGTCAGCTACAAAGCAAAAAATATTCCTGAGTTGGGTAAAAATTAGAGCTGAGGACGAAAACTGTTAGTGGAGAAGTGATTTTTGTGTTGTCTCCAATAAGAAGTAAGGTGCTGCTCTGGCAAATAATTCTCTATAAGAAGATCTTGTGCCAAGTCTTGTTAACTTCAGCAGGAGCTTCACGAGAGCCTGGGGATCCTGCCTTTCAGAGCAATTTATATGGCTGAGACTGAGATGGAGAAAGAGCATTGTGTATTGGAGGGCAAGGTGGGGAGCTGCTGGCAGAGGGAACTAAGCAGAGAAGGAGTGAAGGGGGAAATGGAAAGGTAGTAATTCCAGTACAACAGAAGAGTTTTCTTCAATTAAAAATGTAGCTCAAACACATTCTCTGTTCTGTTTCAAAATTACAATTTAATAATCCTGGATTGCCAGGGATCGATCCTACCTCCACTGAGGGCACTGAAGGCTGTTGGTTTAACAAGCCTGGGGTTTCAGCCCCTGTCAGATCATTCACACACATGTGTGTCTGACTTGCACAAGGTTGCCAGAGCATCGCAGCGTTGGTTTATATCCTCCCGTATTTTCATGCTAAGATGGGAACATTTTGCGACCCTACTCAGAATAAGTGAAATTCTGAAAGAAAAGTTTCTATTATGTACTCTGGACTTGGTGTAGGATTATAAAAATTATCCTAAACTGGCTTAGATAAATGTGGGAGATTGAGGATACATCAGCCTACCCGTTTTTACTTTCCCCATTTTTAGCCGTCAAAAATTGCTGCTGTGGTAATCATTGCAACTGGTCCTCTTAGGAGTGGAAACTTGGTTTGTCAGACCGAGGTATCCACAGAGAAAGGGTGAGAATATACATTGAAACCCACATTTTCCTTTTCTCCATGTGTTTTCTTTTCAGTGCTATTGTTATTTTCTCCTTCCCTGTTTAAGCTCCTTAATTGAAAAGTTGGTTTGCTTACTGTCGGGACTGGCCTGCTAACCTCATCCCCAGCCCAATGTTACATTCCATTTCACAGAGGCCAGCGCTGTCCGTGCCAGAGAAGGTTTCACAGTCACTGAGATAGCTGTTGCTGAAAAAACCTGCCTCTAGGTTAAGTTTCTTCTTTCCTCTCAGCCCCTTTAATAAGAGTTTTGCTGATGTGGTGAAGTCTGTGTGCTTGTCACTAATAATAATTAAAAAATACTGTCTACAGGTTCAAAAAGGCGATTGAAAACAGCAGTGTGTGTGATTTTTGTGTATTTAGAGTTAATATATAGTCTGTTTGTGCTGTACTACGGTATAATATAAATTTGTTTTGAATAACTTTTTGTTACTTTCAGAGACTTGCTGTTTAAACTATCTTCTTTTTTCCTTAGTGGCTAACCTCCCTTTCCTAAATCTTATTCTGTGCTCCATATGTATGAGATCTGATTTTGAATGCCTAAGGTTAATTTTTATGATTGGTGTAAGAGAGAAGCATGGAATCTGGGTCAGTCAGATTGAATCCATGGGAAAATGCCCCTAAAAATTAATTTATGATGGATGAGATTGAGGCTGAAAAGGCTGAATTAATTTGTTTCATTATGTTTGGAGAATGAAGCCGAAGGCTTGACAGCACCAAACAAAGGTGGGCCCAGCAAAGCCCAGTTCTTGGCAATCTTCACCCACAGATTTGTCCATGCATCTCTTTAATCATTTTCTATTTGCTGCTCTTTGGCAACTCCTGAACAAAATTCTGAATTAATTTTACACCCAGGGAGAGTACAAATCATCAGTGTCATGCTGTTGATGGTGTTTATTTTTCAGAAACTTCAGTAGTGCAAAAAAATGATTCTGAAACATAGGCTGGGGCAGGGAGGAATAGAAGAAATGGGGTAGCCAGAGTAGGAAAAGAGGATATGGAACCCAGGAAGTTCCATCTCTATATGAGGAAAAACTTCTTCACTCTGAGGGTGATGCAGCACTGGGACAGGCTGCCCAGAGTGTTTGTGGAGTCTCCTTCTATGGAGAGATTCAAAACCCACCTGGACGTGATCTTGTGCAACCTGCTCTAAGTTGGGTGCTCTAGCAGCCCAGGAAGCCAACCATGTCCTGGGCTGCATCAAAAGCAGTGCGCCTAGCAGGTCGAGGAAGGGGATTCTGTTCCTCTACTCCGCTCTTGTGAGACCCCACCTGGAGTACTGTGTCCAGCTCTGGAATCCTCAGTACAGGAAAGACATGGAGCTGTTGAAATGAGTCCAGAGGAGGCCACAAAGTTGATCAGAGGGCTGGAGCACCTCTCCTACGAGAACAGGCTGAGGGAGTTGGGGTTGTTCAGCCTGGAGAAGAGAAGGCTCTGGGAAGATCTAATTGCAGCCTACCAGTACCTAAAGGGGGCCTACAGGAAAGACGGAGAGGGGCTGTTTGCAAGGGCAGGGAGTGATAGTGCAAAGGGGAATGGATTTAAACTAAAAGAGGGGAGATTTAGATTAGATATTAGGAAGAAATTCTTCACTGTGAGAGCGGTGAGACACTGGAACAGGTTGCCCAGAGAGGTTGTGGGTGCCACATCCCTGGAATAGTTCAAGGCCAGGCTGGATGGTTCTTTGGGCAACCTGGTCTAGTGGAGGGGGCAGGGGGGTTGGAACTAGATGAACTTTGAGGTCCCTTTCAACCCTAACCATTCTATGATTCTAATCCTGCTTTAGCAGAGGGGTTGGACTAGATGATCTCCAGAAGCCCCTTCCAACCCCTTCCAGTCTTTGATTCTGTGATATTTCTTACCACTGTGTCCAAAGGAGAATGGAGATTGAGGGCTGAAGACTGGGTACTGCTTAAGCTGAGGAGAGTGTGTGTCCTTAGCAGAGGTCTTGCCTTCCACATACGCGGTTAACTGTTTAGTACTTAGTGTGCAGTGACCTGCTGATGACAAAAGGATGTCAGCAAATTCATTTCTGTTTGTGGTCTGAATTATCCTTACTCTTCAAAGATGGTGTATTTTCTCTTTTTATGGTATCATTGAATCAGATCAAGTACAAAGTACGAATTTTTTAAAGTTCAATGTCAGAATAGCTCTCAAATAGATTAATGCCAGAACTTCTTTCATGAGCAGAAGTATTCAGTGCTGCCCCTTCTCATTTGACTAATGGAGGGAATAACTAATGAAGTGAGAGCTGCAAGAGTTCACACATAATTTCATTCTATTTAAATTTGAAAATGCTGGGCTACAGAAGTGCTAAGAATTTCCATTTGTGGAAGAAAGAGGAAGATGACTATCAGAACAGGGCTCCTACTTCAACCTTACTGCAGTGATTTTCTTTAGCATTTCTTCTTTTGTTAGAGATGCAGGAAAATGTAGACCTTCTGAACACGCTTTTTCATTTTAAACCAAGGAAGCTGTGTTTCTGGGTAAGCCAATGCTGGTGCCCTCTCTGTCTTCATATGTGGTCTGCATCTACTACAAGAAAGGACAAAGTTTTGGCATCGAATTAATAACAATGGGGATCTACCTTCTTTGTCATCAAAACTCAGTTTTGGGAAAAAGGAATTTTCTTTAAAAAAATAACATGTTTAAGCCTATTTATAGATTCAGCCAAAATTCAGAAATCAAGACATGTGTAGCTCCTAGCACCTTGTGGGATATCAGGCAGCAGTGCTGTAAACGGCTATTGGCCATGCAAATGGTGTTTCCATATGCAAACACGGACATGTCTATGGCCACTTAGGCGTTTACAAGTGCACAACGTGTGCACGTTTGTGACTATGCATGGACTTTGGCCGCGGAAATGTTGTCAATAAAGTGCAAAACCGTAGATGTATACATAAGCGCATTCCCTGCTTATTAGCAACCTGCTATAAACCCCTGTTGACATTGCTATTGGTTGTGCGTAATCATCATGCACATTTTTAACTATCACGTTAAGATTCCCAGTTTCTAGTAAAATCAGTCACTACAGTATTTTCTTTTTTTATTAATACCTGTGTGTATGAGGTGTCTGACAGAGTTATTATCCACTTTGGTGATGAAAAACTCCTGCTGAGGTCCGGGAGAACAGGATTGCAAAGACCAGCATGATGTCTGTCTTATAAAGCGCTCATTCTTCTGACTGACCATCTGTGTGTGAAAACGGACTGCTATTACGCAGCAGTAGTTTTGTTGAGTTTGGCCTTGAGTTCTTTTTTCCAAATTCTGCCTAGCAAAGAGGGAGGGAGAGAAGGGAAAAAGGGAATTTCATTGGGGAACGGAGGAGGTGGGGGTGGGGGAAAGGAGGGCTGAAAGCTTAAAAAATGAGTGACTGGTAGAAGAGTACAGTAAAGTCAGTGAATAATTTTACTGTCTTGGTCTAGCAGCTTGGGAATGTGCCATGTTAAACAATAACATCTTCCAAGTGAGAAAGGCAGAGAGGGAGGGGAAAGTTAGGGTGAAATGTGGGGAGGGAACTGGAGACCAGAGAGGGATTGGATCCTTGGGTGCAGTCATTGCCAGTTCTTGGATCAGCTACTTTTTCTTTTTTTTTTTCTTTTCATTAAATATTTGACACTGAGTCAATGCCCAGGATATAAAAAATCTGTACTAGTCTGTTACTATTACTTGACAAATAACATTACAGGTAGGCTGCTGGCTTTGGGTTTTACCCACATAAATTAAATGGTTATTGCTTCTTTGGAGCCTTACGGACCTCACTTCTCTAAGATTATTGTATGGAACTGCAGGAGATCTAGAGGCAGGACTCCAGGAAAGATGTAGGGCTGCCATGCAACTTGGCCTGGTTCTTTTTCATTTTCTTTTTGTCCGCCTGCTGAACATGTTATCCAGCGGCTTTTGAAGGCTTCACAGATTTGTCCATGTTTTCCAAAAGTCTAGTAGGCTTATCGGTTGAGACACCTCCTGCCAGTTTGCTCTCAATCAGGACTACAGCGTGCATCTGGGATCTCGGCACAGAGGGCATCTTGACCAGTGTGCTGAGCTGCTGGGAAAAATTAAGGTAACTATGCACACACTGCACAGTTACTGGGTGCCTTGGCAAGAAGTATGCTGCTTTGGGAAGATTTGGGTAAAGCCTACAGAGCATTTCCTGCCCTGTTCCAGGCTGTTTTCTATGCCTGGTTAGTAACAGCAAAGTGCTGCAGGAGTGTTGGTTTCACGTGTGCCATGCAGGATAGAGGAGGCTTTCAGGGCATGGTGGCCCAGAACAAAGGGGCTGTCAGTTCACTGCTGGAGAAGACTTCTTGTACTGACAGAGATGGTATATGAGGTTTGGGCAGTGGCCACCCGCAGCCTGGGTTTGGGCTCACATGAATACAATTTTTGTGGTATCTTGCAGACATCTGGTTTGGAGGAAACCGATGCTGTGAGTGAATGTAGCCCTTAGTTCTTAGTTTAATTAAAAGTTAAACTTCAACAGGTCTGACACACCATCTGGTAAGAAGATGTACTGTGTGTGCCTGGCTATACATGTGTGGTGTGCCCCTCCTCTTCCCCCAGCACCAATGCACCAGGGACAGCAACGCCGAGCTGCCACTGGAGCCGCAGTGGATTTCACTCTTAAGCCTGCCTTTCATCGGGGGCTGAACAAACCCCACGAGACAGGTTTCTCTGGAAAGGTGCAGCAAACATGAGTTTCAGCTGCCAGTTTGGCTGGTAGGTCTTTCTGGAGGGTGTGAAATTGTATCTTACTGTGCAGGAGGAGGCGCAAGGCTAAAAGCCTGAGGACGTTGCTGGGGATATTGGATAGTTTCAGGCATTTGAGCAAACGGTGATAGCAGGCAAGCCCCACATCAACATTGAACTGGTCTGAACACCCCCTCCCCCCTGCTCCCCCATCCAAACCAAAAAGTTAACTGAGAAAAAACCCAAAAGGATCTAGGAAGTTGAGCTTCCTATATTAGGCTTTTTCTTAAAGAGCTAACATGTATCATAGCATTGATGGAGACCCAGCAAGGAGGTAAGAAAGAGAAACATGTTCCTTTACTAACTCATAACCCATGTCAATTAGGAGGTATTTCATGCTTTTATGAGGATGGATGTGGCAAGCCCCCAAGAAATGGGTGAAAATCATCTAGAAAACACTTCCCCAATTAGCTAGAACATCACAATGATGTAATAGAAGGAATGACAATCACAGGGGGATGAAGTTACTGACAAAAATCTGTTCCATGTTATTCAAATTATTCCTGATCTAAAAATGGGGATAAGCAGTAAAAGGACAAGATTTGCTAATGACACAAAACTATTCAGGAAAATCTAAACTCAAATCAACCCTGGGGAGTTGCAGATGTTATTATAATGCTGAATGGCTGAATCTCTTTTCTCAGGTTATTTTCCATTCTTAATAAAGGAAGAGTGAAGAAACTGGCATAGATTATACGTGTGTAATTACTAGCAGGAAATAGCTATTCCCATCTGGGGGGAAGCACCTCAGGTGTCATTATGGCTAGCTCTGACAATGTCATCTCAAAAAATGGCAAAATCAGCTAGAATGATAGACATTGGTAGGAAGGGAACAGAAATCAAAGACTAGAGCATCATGCCACAGAGCCTTCACACCTGGTCCTCTATATGAAACTCTGGAAACATTGTAATTTAAAAATCCTAAGGATTTTAAGAAAAAATTGGGATGGATCATAAGGACGCTGTGGAATGACTTCTGTGTGACAAAGATCTTGATGGACTTCCTAGGCTGAAAAAGAGTGATTGTGGGGGAAAGATGATCATGATCTTTAAAAGCAGAGAGTTTGAATGAAAGGGGAATAGAGAAGATGAATAAGGAACTATTTCTCTATTCATTGTTTCTCACTAAACAAAAACTATGAACACTCAGTTAAATACTGAGCTAGCCGATTTTAAAGAAGCAAAAGGAAGTGTGATGACGTCAGGGACCTCATTGCCACAGGATGTTGTCCTGGACAAAAGCACAATCAGGTTCAGAAAAGGATTAGGCAAATTAGATGAGAATGGGTTCATAAGTAGCTATTAAACATGGTGGTGCAGGTGCAAACTCTCATTCAGGAAGTCTCTAAGCTGCTACCTGGCTGGTAGCTGGCTGGGAAAGAATTACTCTGTATAGACCCCTTTTATTATAGCTGTTACTAGACTGGACTACACAGACCTTTGATTGTCTCAGTGTGGCAGTCCTAAATTATGAAATATATATTTTTTTCCCCACTTGGTAGTGTAAGAAGTGACTTGTTAGCCTGGTACAAATGGCGCAACACGTCACCGAGTGAATGGGGATTGTGTTTCATGACAGGGTGGGTTCCACCCAGCGTGCCAGGATAACCACACTCATGGCAAGGGTGCCCACGTTCCTCTCTGATTTTACAACTGGAAGGGATGATGGAAAGTACTACAAGGCAACATGCTCTTAATTTAATACAGATCATCTGTCTTAGTCCCAAAGGTGATTGAAAACACATTTTTACAATAGAACATGAATGACCGCACTTAATTTGGTAGATGGGAATCTGCTCTGGGAAAGTGAACAACGGCTGATCAGAGGGTCACGTTCTTGCTGATAGTGTGGCTGCTGATGTTTTTTCCATATCAGTGTCGAAGAGGGAAACCAGCAGCTCCTATGCCAATGGGAGAGCTATCTGTTATGAGTGTCAGCACTTTGTAAACTACTTCACTATACTCCGTGTCTCTTCCCTTCACCTCTTAGCCTCTGCTTTAATAAATATTTTAGATGGAGAGATATCCTTTGCAAGACTGAAATGTGCTGTGTAGATGTACTGTAAATGTGTAGAAAAATGGAGCCTCCTTTTACCACCTGCTCTGGGTTCCACTCACAAAATCTGATGGTAAAAATAAGTAGGATAGACTGAGAAGTCAGGTGAAAAAGTAAATATGCTCTGATTCAGACATAAAAGCTGACATTAAAAAAAAATCACCGAAACATTTGATAAGAAGTTCATGTGAGTAGACTCTGACTTTTGCAGTGTAACTTAAATGAGGTGTGCTGAGGGTTCTGCAGTATTTAATTGATGTAAGTAGGTGTCGTTGTGTTCCCCCCGCCCCTTCTGATTTTTGTCCAAAAGTGGAAGTTCAGGAAATCCCTCAAGAAAGGCAGTTCTGGAGATTTCCAGCTCATTTTGGGGCTCTAGAGATTCAGATAGTTTGAGTAAACCTGTGAACTTTTGGATGTTTATCTGAACTGAACCTGAACTCTAAATCTTCTAGAGTTCACCCAGCTAAGTCAAAGGGAGGAAGGCCTATAATGATAATTTTAATGTTCTTTTCTCATTCAGCCATGGATATGACCCCTCCAGCCTCCTGAGAGTTTCTGTGTGCTGCATTAAACAAAGAAAAACTTAATGGCATGTATCACATATGCACAATTAGACGTTGTATGCATCGTTACAGCTTCAGCTGCTATACGTCCCAGTTGCTAGCTGCTGTCTTTGTAGGAAGATTTAGCTAGAAAACAGATGACTATTTCCAACCTGACGTTGTCTCTAATGACATCTTTTATGTCAGATGGAAATAACTTACAAAAAACAACTAGAAACAAACTTACTGAGCTATAGTAAGCAAAACAATAAAAAGAAAAGAAAGTTCATTTAACACACACATACATGAATATGTAGTGTTCATTCTGTCAAGTTTTTAGAAGTGAATATAGTAACTTTTTCCCTTCTCTGACCTTATAATCACAGCATCTGAGTTCTTGGTGTTTATCTATGGAGACCTCTGGGAAACGGGGGAGCAGTTTATGATCTCTATTGTATAGGAAAGAATTTTCTGTAGTACCAAAGATAATATAGCCTTCTTGATGTCAAAGGTAAGACACTAGCTGATTTTTCTTGCTGCAAGATTTTACTAGTAGAAGTTAGTGTAAGAAATCAACAGCAGAATGAGGGATGGAGACAAGATTTCCATCTGCTTTGTCAAACTATCCACACATACCCCGTCATCCACCACAGTTATCACTGGCTCAAATTTGTTCTCTTGTATTACATGTAAGAAAAATGTGATATGTTCCCTGAGGGTTCTCCAGCTTGAAAACACCTAGAAGTGCTACCCTGGCCAAGCTATCATATCTTCTGGCCTTTTTTGACTGTATCAGGGATGACAGTGGTCTTACACTCATTAACAAATAGGTGAGATGAAAACATAGGGCCTGTGTTCCAGTGTCCTTCTAGATGTAAGAAAAGTAATTGCTAGAATACTATATCTAAATTTCCTCTGATGAAGCAGGAGGTTAGCAGTTTGGTAGCAAATCTGAAGAGGCAGTGCGCTTCATTGCTGAGGTTCGGAAACATGCCCTCCGTTGCTGTCACCTGCCTTTGGGTGCTTAGGTGAGTACTGCTGTTAGGAGCCTTCAGTGGTTCCTCCAGTCTGTGGAGAGGGGGCTAGGGACCACGCTGTAAGGTCTGGCTGACTTTCTGGTGGTGCCTGGAGTTACGAGGGATAAATCTAAAGCTTACTTCCCGAATGGCTTCCTCAGTTATACTTCTAATGTTTATGAAATCACTATGACTGTGTTACCACAGCAGCAATCGTTTATGCCTTTGGAGCTGCCTGCCACTGCAGGGGAAATTTGGAAGAGCTCATTTTATTTTCAAAGGAATTTGGAAGCCATCAGCGCTCGTTTTGAGCTCCTGGGTTTTCCGCAGAGCTCGGTGTTCAGCAGGGGTATGCTGCTCTCATCAGCCTCTCTCTGTGGGAGCAGCTGCATGTTGAGATCTCTTCAAAACTTTAAGGACTGCTGTTAGGTCCTTCAGTCACATGGAATGTCTGTTGCAGAGTTCAGATTGGGCTTGTTCACAGGTTTTTGACAAGACTCTCAAACAAATTGCAGTTAATTTATACTTTTGAACAGGAACTATGTGGGATTCAGTAATTCTGTGGGATTTCCAGATTTTTGAAATTTGGCTAGCTTTCTGTTTTCTTCTGTGCATAGACCCATGCAGGCATGAATTTCATAGAAATGAGGCTATGAAAGCTGTAGCTTAAGGAATGATTTTCATCAGTCCCTGTGAATGGAGACGGTGTGGTATGCCTATATTGCACACCCTACTTCACATTGCACTCAGTCTTTCTGAAATACTGCCTACTGGAGAGCATGCTTGAACAAAAACACTTTCCAAACTCATTCAGCTTCTAGAAACATCCACTGGAAACATGTTGGTTTTTTTCTTCCTTCTAATGACACCAATGCAATGGAACGTTGAGTGGGAGAAAGATATTAATGAACAAATCCTCTAGAGGTAGTGGCTTAGGAGAAATGTCCATGCCAGCTGGATGCAGGAATGCCTCCTAGGTACGCTTAACCTGGTATGTGCAACTGTGTTTACATAGTAAAATCAAAGATTAGCTTCTGCACACAAGGTCCAAGGAGATCTGAACCAGGGTAGTTATACTAAATTGAAGGATACAGCACAGTGAACTTTTATTATCAGAGATTGCTTTGGGGCCTTTCCCACAGATCAAACTCTTAGCCTCAGCTTGAGATACAGGTATCAAATCAATTCAAATGTTCACTGTCTGAAATCTTTTTAGTTTACCTAAATAGGCATCATTCCTCTACTTTTGTTCTAGTATTGATAACATTTATTTTGCCATCTGAAGAGTGATTATAACTTTCTTTGGAAGCCAGAGTATTGGATACAAGTTTGCAAAATAGAATGCTTGCAAAAAATACATAGATGTGAGTCTTGCAATATCTTTTTTTCTGAAAATGTTTTACAGGGAAGTCCCACTGAAAGCAGGTCACCATCAGCAGTAAGATTCTAGCGCTGGTGTAGCTTTATCTCAGAGAGAGAGAGAGAAAAGCCAGGCAATAAAATGGGATTATCAGTAGAAATAAAAACATTCAAAGGAGTGAAGCATAAGAATAAACAGTCTCTGTCACATGCCCTCAAAAGACAATCTTTCAACTGGGGCTTCAGATAAGGAAACATTTCCACTGGAGGTGCAATTAGGACAAATAATTGGGTCAGTTGAACTCTGGGTCAGTTGACCCTGGACCTCATTGTGGCTTAGGTCTGATTCTGCCCGGAGCAGGAGCAGACCAGGTAATGTGACTACACACGATCTTTGTAGAGATTCATCCCACTCTGAGTTCGAATGCCACAGATTGAAGCACTGACTCTTTATATTGCCAAAGAGTGGGGGAGCTAAGATCCAGATCTGGATGGGGATCTGTGCAGTGTGGTTTAGATCCCCTCTATTCCTAGGGCACCATAGCATGCTATCACACTTTTGCTTTCCCAGTTGCACAAATTTGTTTGTGAGTCATGCAGTGCTGTTCAGCTCACAGCCCAGTTTCTTCTTTCCTGTTGAAGCCTCAGGATGGTGATTAATGTCTTATGTTTTGTTGTGCCATGAGTTGCCATGGGAATGACCTCGAGGTGGCAAATCTAATGAAGTATCCTATCTTGTGGAACAAAGAAGAGCTAAGTGGTGACACTATGGGCAAGAAGCCTTATGTGAAAGTCTGTTGTCTGAGATCAGTTTAGGTCAGCCTGGCTGCCCTGATACTTCCTATCTTGTGTTTCAGCACATCAGGAAGTTTTACTAGAACTTGCTCTGATTAGGAATTACTTGTTACTTGAAAATGGAGTTTAGAGCCTAATTTCCTATGTGCTTTTTAAAATAATGGTTGTGAAATTCTTATTGTTTACTGACTGAAAATTTTTTACTGGCTGTAAAAGGAAGAAAATACACATAAAAGCAAAAATATATGGGGCAAAAATTTGGGAATTGATGAGAAAAATGCCAACACCCTCCTTTCTAGCTCAGGAATGCCGTGCTCTGTGGTGGATGTACCGAGAGGAGTGTAAAACCAGAGCAATATTAGAGTGATGCCTTTGCTGTTAAACTGTCGAAACAGCTGGTAATCTGCAGCGTAGGGACTTCCCGGAGCAGGGGTTGTATATTGACCTTTGTGTTTTATAGCCAGTGGTCCTCACTTCCTTCACCTCTAATATGCTTCAGAATTGTACAGGATTTTGCAGGCTGGAAGAAACATCTCACTCTGCAGAAATTTATTAGAAAGGGTGGTGCAATGTCTGAACAGCTAGTATTATTGTTTCCTAGCCAGTAATACTGCCAAGTGTGTAGGAAGCTGAATTTTTCCTGTACATGTATTTCCCATAATTTGTACCTTAATTTCCACTATGCTAAGTAAAATCACTTCCTGTCCCGGGGTGGGCTTTTTTTTTTTTCCTCTTTGGGCAGATGGCAAGGCTGGAAAACTGTATGGATAATGCCCTTGCTCAGTGCTGTCCTTTTCCAGAACTCTGGTCTGTGCGGCGTGCAGGATTGTGCTGGGAATTTCCCCTCTTGCATCTGAGCACTGCCTACGATTTATAGAAGGATGGAAGTCCTGACATTTGGAACACAGCAATGCCTATTGCTTATTTCCCAGTAGAACTTTTGACTTAAAAGATTTAGATGCTTTTCTTTATTAAATTGAGTGAATACTTCAGTGTTTTCAACCCAAAGCCCATCAACATATCTCCACATTTTGTCAAGGGGCCCAGCTGCCAATTCTCAGTGGAAGTGCTGTTAGCGGTGGTGGTAATCCAGCATGGTGGTCTAAAAAAGGATGGGAGCCAGACATTTGTGTTCAGGCTCCAGTTTTCTTTCTTGTATTTGGCTACGGTCACCAAAACCAAAGCTTTAAAAAGAAGTCTCTGGTTTGTGCTAAACAAGATGGTCACCCCAGAATCAGGACCTCCTCGCTTTGGTGCCTCTTTCTTGATCTGTGTACTCTCGATGATGCTATATGTCTTAAAACAGGCTCGACTGTTTGGTAAATGTTTGCAGGGCAATGGTTAAATTTAAGACAGTAAATGTGTGGATGGTAGACTAAGTTGTTAATTTTGATCTGTGATTGCAAACTGAGAGTGGAGTATGAAAAGTCATATAAAATGGAATTATAAATTTGAAACTTTAATCCCTGCCATTGAATCTCCATCTCTCTCTCACTTTCTGTCCCTCTTTTGTGCACACATGTCCCCAGGCCTCATACTCTCTGCTCTGGCTCCCAGCTCAGCCCTGCTGTCACCACAGTGGCATTTGGCAGTCCCTGAGCTGAGAGAGGGAGCCGAAAGCGTGCTGTATGATGTCCTGCAGCTCTGCCCCGATACAAAACACATTTCCCACCTCCAGGACACTTTTTCATGTCTTCCCTTCTTGAGCTTTCCCTCTTCCCCTCACCCTGCAGGACAGCACTCCCTTTCCTTTAAGAAAAGTTTTATATTCAGATTACTAATTTTAACCTGATTATTGCTTGTGAAACCAATAATTGGAAGAAGTCACTTATTGGTTAACAGCTTTAGTGGTAAATCAGTTCCAGCAGCTCGCTGTGCTGCTGCTAGCATGAATCCACGTGCTTCTCAGCTAGAAGCTCTCGTCTCTCTCTCCTCCCCTCTCTCTCTCTCTGAGAGATCCTTTCCTGGGTCCATATGGTGCTGGGGATGTAAGCACTTCAGAGGAGTGTTTCAATGTACAGTTATGATTCTAATTTTTGGTGTCAGCTTTTTATTATAAGCTGTTGCCTGGCTGGAGGCGTGAGAGAGTGGGAGCAGGGAGGGTTCTCGACCATGTGTGAAGGAAGGAGTCTGCAGGCAGCAGTAGCAGAAGTAATACAATATCTTTTCTCTGGAGCGTGAAAAACGGGCTCTGGAGCAATCCACTTGGCTCCTAATCTCTTGCTAATTGATATCTGTTGCTAGCTCTGGGCTTTATAACATGGACTATGACAATTTTGTTGGAAAGAAGGGTCAGGATTTCAACCACAATAAAAGTTGCAGCTCAACTTAGGAGCATGTAAAGTGTTTTGACATTAAAAAAGGGTGTGTTAAGTACGAAATCCATACCTCTGTTTTAAAATAAGACCTATTCAAGGTACTGGTGCTCATTTTCTTTATTGTCTTGAGTTTTATTTTCATGTAGGTCTAAAAATGTAAAGAAAATGTAAGCAGATGTGTTTCTATGATAATACAGAATAAGCTCTGGATATGCAGCGGTTGGTTTGTACTTTATATTAGGTAGAAGTTGTCACTCATACATAAGATCAGCACATGGATCATATTTCCAAACCAAACTAGTAATAACTGTAAGAGATTGTGTGAAATTATTAGTAAATGGCAAGGATACAGAGTAATGTCTTCTGATTTGCAATTATGAAACCTGGAGACGCAAGATTAAAATTAAACTCAAAAAGGAAAGGAAGGTGTCAGAGACGGATATGCTCAGGTTTAGGTTCTGTCCTGAAATGATCTCATGTAGTAGCCTCATAATATCAGACATTATTACCATGCATACAGTACCACACACAGCTCTCCATGATGAATGTACCATGTACCATGGCTGATGGGAAAACCAGAAAACCAGAAATTCCCTAGGGCACAAAGAGAGCTAAAGCTTCATACTGACTTAGCATGAAGCCGGGCCTGATCCAGCTGGAATTACTAATTCTAGTCCAACACCAGCCCTACTAAGTGTAACCTGGTCACCTTGGAATTACATAGGTCCCTGTGTACCATGTTCCTCATTGCTCTGAGTTGTGCTGAGCATATGAAATAAATAATAAGAACCAGAGCAGCCCTGTCGAGTGGCCTGAGGGAAAAAGCACAGGTATGCCCTGAGGAGAGGTGGCTCAGGGCTGGATTTGCTGGGTGGTATCAGGCTGAGGCAGCTGGATGGAGGCTCCTGAGGAGCAATATGGGAGGCTGGAGCTTCCCAGCAAGGTGCAGGTGCTAGGTGTCTCTAGGTTTTGTGTCTTACTCTGAGGTGCGTGTACCTCCTCACAAACTATACAGGGAGCTGACTTCCCTAAATGAGGATTAGAGATCCCACTTAGGAGCTAGGAGTGAGGAGGGACTGCATGATCTCATGTATTGTACTTGCCTGTAAGAGAAAGCTTTGTGGTCTGTTAAATTTTGGATGCGTTTTGGGCCTTTCTGAAAGTAGCTAGGGAACAAGTGAGTACAGAGTCCTTCTGAAAGAGAAAAGTATGAGAGTATTCCATGGAGACATATTAAAGTCAATCCAAAGTGAACTGATGACTTTACAACCCTCGAACAAAGTACCTCCAGATCATTTGTTTTGTGCAATAGGATCGTGTATGAAATACGAAAATGTGTACATGACCTTCTTTTAAACTGCTGTGATTTATTGCTGCCAGAACCATAAGGGAATCAAGATGAGATTATGAAGAAATCAACATTATGTGGGATTGCAAAATGATGCTAGGTCTGACAAATCCTTTCTGAAACCCTTTAACCACAAGGAATCTGCTGCTTTACTCAGATGTTGTGGAGTAGATATCTCATCCACTCTGATTCCAAAAAACCTTAGGTCTCTCAATAATTTTCAGGAAGGTGATGTTTGCCCTTTTTTAGTATTAATGTTTGTATTTCATGCATCTTCTGCATGCACTTAGGTTTTGTTGTCATGATGTCTTTTGATTGCTGAGAAACTTGAATGATGCTGGTTTTCTTTTCTTTGGCAGTGTAAAACTAACCAATTTACCCTTTTCAGATTATTCTGCAACCTTTATTTGCCTTGCTCTGCTAAACGTGCTTTAGTTTAAAAGCTGCTATGTTCTTTCATATTTATAACTTGACGTGTGCTTCTCCCATTTTCCCCAGCCTTCTCAGTACCTTTGTTCTGCAGCTGCTGTCTTCAGGTGATGGTTCTGAAGCAAGCAGAAGACTAGTGGGGAGAACCAAAAATTTTTATTTCTTTTCTTCAGAAGACACTGTTAATCTTCTGAAGCAAAACAATTCTTTGAGCTGAAAAATAGGACAGCACAACCTTCAAATCGTAGTACAATTACTTGTGTTTGAGACGGTACCACAGCATGACTTCTGATTTTCATTCCCTGTCGGCATTTCTTACAGTACAGGAGTAAATCTATCTGGTATTTACTAGTTTGGTTTTTTTTTCCTCCTTTTCTCTGCGTGCTTTTGTGAACAACTACCGCATCATGTAGTATGCCTGAAACCTTGAGATACCTTAAGCAGGCTTTGCTTTCCAGAAATTCTAAGGTCTCAGTCTCGAGCCTGCTGGATGATTCAGAGGCCCAAAATTTCAGATTACTTTCAAAAATCTTTAAGGAGCTTTGACCTAAGTGGAGTTTTGACCTATCCAGGAACCAGCTTATAAAGGTACTGTGGTACATGAGCCATCAAATGTCTCTGACTTCTTAGTAAAGCAATAAAGTGGTCTGCTTTGCACTGTGCAGAGTGAACCTTTGTCGCAGGTTTCCTGTACAACAGCTTTGGGAATGCTAGAGGGTAATTGGACCTCATTAGATAGGTGTGAAGGAAAGTCCCCATCAGACAGATGTAACACATGTAGTGGGTGCCTCGTAGAGTGCAGCAACACAGCACATAGACAGCCAGGGGAACGTGCTGCAGCCCCAGCATGGCAATGGGCTGCTGTAAAGCTGCCTGGGATCAGACCTCCTTCCAACCTGCTGAGCCACAGTCACACTCCGCTGCCTCCAAACCCAGTGCCGTTTGGGGTTGGCTGGTGGCAGTAATCTACATGACTCTGCACCAAACTTGATTCTCACTTTCTCCTCACTGGGGCCATCAAAACAGGATGAGGCTTTATTAGACCTGACTTGGGAGTTTCGGTGGTGGCTTCTCAGCTCTTCTGCACCTGCCATGAGAGACTTCTCTGTTGCTGCAGAGTCCTCCACTATAGGACTGTGAAAGCAAGAGAGTGCTCCCCCACAGCCCAAATGATGTCTGCTTACAATAATGTTCCTACCAGAGGTGCTGGCTGAAAGCCTTTGCCAATGAAACTGTCTTTGGTAGCATGTTTCCCTTCTTACCTGAAGGGGAGGAGGATGACATTTCTTCTGGCTGTAGGGCTTTGAACAGGCAGAATTTCCTTTGCTTCCAGTAAAAACCAGTGAAGATTATGCATGACAGGGCGGTGTCCTCTATGGATCATGTAAATTGTTTATGCATCTCAGCTTGAGGTAAGTATGGCCTGACTCACCCTTATCCCTGTATGACAGACAGGGATTTATTTTTTCTAAAAAAGTTATTTTTTTAATTAGAAAAACTTTGTGCTCAGACAAGATAAATAATTTTAGTCAAAGTTTCCAATGTTTTGGTGAAAAATCAGATCTTGTTTATTTTATTATTATTGCCATGTGTTATTGCTATTGCCATCATTTTCAGTCAAACCTGTGAGTTTGTTTTAGTTTTATTTTCAGGCTTATCTGTAAAATGGTTGCCTACCTTCTAACACAAAATCTCAGATGATAACAGTGTGATGTGTATATCCACTCCAGTGCAACTTTAAATTTTGGAGCAATAGACGTTCTGTTAAATTTGGGATTATCTTCATCTGTCAATCACCAGTGTAAGCAGAGCTACAACTCCAAAGAATGTAGGGCTACATTAGCCATATTTTTCTATGTTTGTATGTTTATAAGAAAGCTATGGGCTAGCATGCCTGGATATTTCTCATACGTTAAATATGTATAACAAACAACCATTAACGAGTTTTGAAACTGTGATGCTTATTCAGTCCACCCAGTGCTCTTGAATGTGAACCAACTTTAATTCAAGCCCAGTTGATCCTAATAAGTAACTAAGACCCTATTTCATAAACATGCAATTCTAGCTTGTTATTTCTGGCACTGCCATTAAGCAAAAATCTCTACCCTCAGAATGACAGAATTAAGGGATTAGGGATAAACTGAAAGTCGTGAATAATTCACGTTTTCTCCCCTTCTCTTCTCCCCACCAAAGGCAACTCCAAAGGGGCTCAATAACTATGCTTTTTCTTCTGCGATTTATGCGCAGGAGTGTGACCTGCTAGGGCAATGGGATTTGCTCATATGAGTGGGAGTCTCTAGGAGCAGATTTAATATCCGATATTTTCTATTATCGCCATAGGTTCACTAGGACAAAAGACCAATGCCTGCACTAAAAGCTACTACTTACACTTAGCCCTCCTAACAGGGATCATTAGTGCTACCCTAATGTATGTTGTCCCAATACGTACCTCTTTTCAAAAGAAATCTATGACATTTTTTCACTAAGACGTGATCAGTGTCATTCCTGTACACGAGTCCTTCAGATAATCTGGAACGTGTTCTATTTGTTTCTTAAATAGATTTTTCTCTTCTGCTTCTCTGATTTTAAAGGAAGATATTTGATGAAGATCTTGTGGAAAAGAAGAAACTTTGCAGTGAATTGTCAGGAGATGTATTTTATTATGTAAAATCCAGTGATGTAGGAGTCCAGATTAAAGCAACAAAGACTGAAAACCAATGTATTTTTCAATACAAACATTTCTTACTCAGCCTTTATCTCTACCATGCCACTGGATTTCTCATGTGGGTGTTGCAGTGTCAGAGCTGTAGAATGTAGGTTTGGAACCTATAGTCTTTTCACGTGTTTGTACATCGCCCAGCCACTGGTGTCTTTGGCTCTCTGAATGTCTGGTCATTATGGGTACGGAAGAGAGTAAGAGGTGAGGATTCGCTTTGCCTCTCTCTTGCAGTGAGAGTTGCTCGTTTGCATTCATAAGGTCTGCGTTGTTAACATACTCTTTTGCTCAGACTCTGAGGCTTCTTGCTGGTGCTGCAATGTTCGTATAGTGCTGTTGTATTGTTACAGCATTGTGCCAAAATTAAAAAAAGAAGTCAAGTTCAATTAAAAATTGGGGTACTAATGGTCTTATAGACTTGCTGTCTTGTTTATTCAGTGTCAGTGAATGGCTGTGCTATTCAGCAGCCCTCATTAATTTTTCTCAAGTGGTTGCTGATGTAGTTATTGTTCTGGGCTTTCTTTATTCTTCATGTGCAATTGTTATTTTTATCGAAGCATGTGGGGAGAATGCTGTGCACACAGCTGCATGAGGAACGCATTCAGAAAAGGCCAAGTCAGTTTGTAAGAGAAATCAGGTGTATTGCCATCAAGTTTTGGGTCAGTAGAAGGGCACCAAGTGACTTGGCTTTCTTAAAAAACAGACTAAGGCTTTTAATTTCTGAACAGGACAGGGGAATGCACGCAACCCACAGAGACTGGAGTCTCTCCAGGCCTATCTAGCATAATGAGAGAATTCTTTGTGAAAAGCATAAAAGGATGACATTTTAGTGGTGAGTGAAATATTTGATTACTTTTTCCGTAACCTAAAATAATTGGAATGTTCTTTTGCAATCCCATTCCCGGTGAGGACTAGTTGTATGTAACCTCACCATATATCTACCTCAGAGACATCTCCAGGGCAGTGTGTGGTGTTATGGAAAAATGAGTTGAAAAGTCTTTTCTAAGCCCCAAGGAAAAGTTACAGGCATGTTCATCTGGGAAAATATCCAGAAGATGAATTCAGAGTCATGACCACAAGGCTGAGAAGAGGAAAGATGGTCTGGGTGAGGTTTGGTGAGTGCTGCAATGGCGAGATAAGGGTGAGTGCCTAGCGTACTCTGGCACATCCACATGGCTGTTTGCAGAAGGAGAGAAGGGGCATGCTGCTGGCTGGCACCTGGGGACAGGGCAGCACAACCCTGGTCCAAGGGAGGAAGGTCCAGTCCCAGTCCAGCTGGACTGACTGGCAAAAAGGCAGACAGGTCTGGAGCTGCCTCTTTGTCCCCTTTCAGCACACTCTGCTCCCTCCCACCATCCTGAGAAGGGTTCACATGAGCGCTGAGCTCTCCTAGGGCTGATGTGGTATCTCCTCAAGTTTGGACATGGAGGTCTTGGACCTACGGGTGTCAGGCGAAGTCTGGCTGTGCCAGCTCAGCTCCGGACCCATGGTTGGCTTAGCCCTGTGGTCTTACAGGGTTGATGCCAAAAGGATGGTGTAGTCCCAAGGAGTTTTATGGTGAAGGGTGGAAAAATAGAAAGGAAAAAAAAATTAACTCAGTCCTGGCTGAGGACTGCTGAAATGACTAAAAGACATTGAGGTCTGTCTTTCTTCTGACAATCATTAGTATTTATCTGTATGTGAGAAGTAAGTGAATAATCCAGACATTATTTTGGCACTTTGCAAGCAGGGGAAATTTTTGTTATCATGTACCATTTCTGGCTAGCATGGGTGGTGGGTTAGCATGGTCTTTCACAGTAAAGCTTATTTGGTACATTGAAAGGCATGATTTAACGTTTCAGCAGTGGTAAATAAACGATTAAAAAAACTATTAAAGTGGCCCTTGACATTCAGGACATGTATGCTCCTGCAGCAGCAATAGGAGTACTCCTAGGTACTATGTTAGGGTTTTGTATTTGAAGTACAGAGACACAGAGCAACTCTGACACAAGCCATAGCCAACCACAGAAGAAAAGGATAGTTTCTGTCCTGTGGAAATGGCAACTGGACATTCAGGAAGAATCTCATGGGCTGAGATTCCCAGTACACCGAGAGCTGCACTGGCATATCAAACAGGAATAGAAAGGCATTGGGTGATATCCATTTAAATAGCTTGGTATTGTTTTAAAGGTAGACCCAATCTGTCTGCTCCCAGTAACATCATATCCCTATCAGCAGAAGATTGTGTATTTAGTTGCTGAGGGCAGAGTATATATTGTTCAGCATGACCTTTTTATCAGTCTGTTCATGGATAGTTCCTTCATATTTTATGTTGTGTAAGCACAGAAAGACAGTTTATCAAAGAGTAGTTTGCAACTGGACTGTGTTGACACAGCATTTTGTGAGGACACAAAATACCCTGAGCGGCTGTTTCTAATGCAAAAACATTAGAACATTTAAAGCTGGATCAGTTTCATTGACGAGTTAGGCCATGAATAGTCTGGTGCAAAGGAGCTAGTATCTGTAAGACCTTGAAAGACTGGAAGGGGATGGTAGGAGTTATATATTGACAGAAGATGAGCCAGGCTACATCATGCCTGTTTGCCAAATTAATTATTTGTTTCAATATTTATAAAAGTGAATAGGAAACAGATGGTAGAAATGGAGATGCCTGTCAGGTTTCTGTAATGGAGAAAGGAGAAAGAGTGAGAGGAAATCAGAATCCCACCATAAAAGGGGAACAGGAAATTAAAATGTCAGACAACTGACAAAACTGCAGGACCACACAGAAATATAAAGAGGTTTCTCATAGAATCTCTAAAGCACTTTAAATTTAATTCTTCTCTCTTTTGCCACCCAGAAATCAGCATAAAGATTTGAAAAAAAATAAAAAAAGTCAAAACACACCCTCAACCCAGAATACAATGTATTGAAAATTTCTCTGGAAAAGTCCTACTGTAATATCTAGGAAGAAGACACAGAGGAGAGGAGATAGGGAGTTTGAGTTTGGTGGTATGCACATCCTTGATCAGGGTAGGAGGAATTCATGGTCTTCCCTCTGCAAAGACTGGTGATGTGGCAGGCAAAGGTCTTGCAGACTAGGGTTAGCATGGAACTCTGGATTACATTTGTCCTCTGCAGCCATTCTGAGCACCCGTTGCTTGCGGTTCATCCTTATGTTTGGCTGCATTTATGCATTTATTTCACCTGAGGTGCAAGATGTGAGAGATGAGGGCAAGGGAGTACTGCTGGGTGTAGGAGTAGCCTTACAGTATATGTTACACCTAGAACATCAGAGGGGGGAAGGAGGGAGATATGGGGGTGAAAGGGTAGGAAGCTTTCATCTTGAACAGATTCAGTGGAGATGTGGCAGGTGTGTTAACTGAGGGTCAGGGATCCTGAATCCATGTGGGATTGTGATAGTCCGCCTGAAGCCAGCATGCAGCAATGTATTCACCGTGCTCATCAGTAGAAGACAGTCTTGAAATGCCAAGTTGCTCTTTGCAGAAATCTCTTTGTGCTGCATCATTATCTGAACCAGCTGAATTTGAAAAGAGGTTATGAATCCAGATAGGGTTACTGGTCTCTTCCACTCAGAACTGCTTCTGGTTTTTAGTACCCATGGGAGCATGGGGAGATATGTGCTTTGTCCAGCACCTTTCCTAGCTGGGGGTGGTTTGCTGCTGCTCTAATAATCTCTGCTTCTTTAGCTGCCCCTTGCTTATGTCTCTTCATACTCAGCCATCATCACTGAGTAAGGGCTGTCTGCTGACCTTTCCTTTGACAGCAGATTCTGAGCCAACTGCACTGCTCTGCTGAGATATGGATGGTTTTTTTTTCTTTCTGTCTGTCTGTCTTGTGGTAGGGTTTTGTATGCCTCACTTTGGCTTTGGCCAAGTGCCTCACAAGCTATGGACTCTGAACTTCTGCCTTTATTGGAGAAAAATGTAGGCTTTTCAGTTGGCTTGACCTCCCAGTAAGTTTCCTGCTCTCCTTTGACCTGTTTCTGCCTTGCCAGTCTTTGTATCAAGCTTTTTTTCTCCGTTTCACATGTAAGAGTTCACTGATCTCTCTTCCTCCCCCAATAAAAAATGGAGAAAATTTTAGTAGCTGCTTCTAATTGTGCCCCACTCCTGCTGTTTGATGTGCATCCCAGGAATAAGACATTTGCAAGTTCACATTCGCATGGGGTCAACAGATGCTTCTGCTGCAGATTGTATTGAAACTTGTAAAATAGCGTATTATAATCATGGTCTGGACAGGACTGCCTCATGGAACTATTGCCTGCTGCATTTTAGCATAAACTGGCAAATTCAATTCTTTGCAAGCAAGCTGTGTAGACATGTCCTGAGAAATAGTCTATAGCATCTTCATATTCCAAGGGCAGGCTTTCCAGGTTGGTATTGGTGAATATAACTATAATTTTGGAGGCAAATGTTGGTTCCTCTGTTGGATCAATGACATTAAGATTAAGCCGTTTAGATCAAATGCAGACCACAGTCCATCAGAAAAATGACTTTGTCTGCAATCATCTCTTCCTCCAGTCAACAACTGATAAACCACTAAAAAACAAAGAGAGGAGCAGAATGTGGTGGAGTACTTGATCAATGATAAGAAGATGTCTGCAAAGAAGGTGGATTTTGCAATTTCCTCTGTATTGGCTTTCAAAAGGAGAGATGTTGGAAGGAGAGGAGAAACAAGAGTGCAGATCCATGATGCAGCAGTTCAGGGACAAGTGGAGTATTGGATGGATCTATTCTTTTTTTTGTCTGGTGGTCTAAAATGGGACCTTTCCATAAATGATTGGCTTTATATGGCATTTGTTATAAGCAGGTAATGTGGGAGCAGCAAATAGACTTTTGTAGCTGGATGCTAAAAGGAGAAGCAATTAGCACTTTTCCATTTTGCATTTCTCCCTTCCTCCAAACACTGGGAGCTTTAGCAGGTTCCTCCTTTGGCAGATAGGTATCTCAGGAACCTGGTGTTTCTGAAAGATCTGAACTGAACTTGTCTGAACTTGTCAACTTGTCTGAAGTTATCGTTTACAGACCACATGAAGCAAGAAGTCATGTTCAGGTGTGGGACACTAGGAGTGAGTCTCTTTGCTCATCACTGAATGCGATGAGGCTCAGCTGTGAAGCAGGGTGTGAAGGATTGTTCTGCACAATTTTAATCTACTTTTCATCTGACACTACTTCCATTAAAGTGAGATCTAAATTCATCCCGGGGGTACTCCAAAGATGGGTTGTATTTGGTCCATTGAATTGGTGACTTAAAGGCTATGAAGAAGACATACATGTTACAGAGATGTTGCCTGTGACTGATGGGGGAGGAGGTAGAGTCTAGTCCCTTGTCCCAGCATGTTCACCTCTGTGGAGTTCTTCCCTTATAATTTATTTTTTCAAGGATCTGACTGAAACTGATTTGTCCTTGGTAATGGCCAGTCTGGAACAGATCTTAAAGACATTTTCTTCCTTTCCTCTCCATTTAACTGAAGCCTGAAATGTGTTGTCTTGCCACTCTTCCTGCCTGTCCCCCCTCCATTGCACTCTCACGGGGCTGCTGTTACTGGCAGAGAGTTGTCACTGTGATGGGTAGGAGTGACGTAAGGCTCAGTCCCGCGGAGGAGAAATGCACTGGTAGACAGGGAAGAAGAAGGATCAACATCAGCACAGTATCTGAGGAACTGATGTGTTTTTCAGCTACGCTTCCCCATATTCTTAAAATGTGCCTTTCATAACGCTTCCTTCACCTGCAGGCCTTGCAAACCCCAGCCGCTGCTGTGCTGCCTCCCTTTGCATCGGTCCCCATCTCACCACACAGCCGCCGCTGTCTGTGTGGTCTGTGAAATTCACATTGCTTGGTGGCAACCAGTAGGGAGGGAAAATAACGTGTGTTTTATTTATTTAGAGTCAAGCACAGTTTAAACTCCATTCTAAATAAATAAAATCTCTTAGCCAGATTTATATAAATAAAAAAGCAGATTTTCCCCTCTCTTTTGGCTGCTGTTGAACAGCATCAGTTTCAAGACCACACAAGGAGCTGTGTCGACAGCTCTGAAATGTGCGGCGGAGGCAAAGGTAGGAGGGGTAGGAAGGACCTTGATAACTTGCTTTGAGCTTCTAGTGCATGGAGGTTCCCTGTGTACATAAATGAGTAGCTGTTATACTGTGCTGGGCTAAAATGTTAGAAGAAAACTGGGAGCATCCTCTGTCTTTAACAGATGAGTATTTCTATGAAAGACCAGTTTTTCTTCAGACTGTTAATCCACTACCAAGTCATCTGTGTGAACAGTAGCATCAGTTGGCACAGTTGAGCACTATTATTTCAGTCTTTTAGTGTAGCCTAGAGGTGACAGAGCACCCATAAAAAGCAGTGATTTGAGGAAGAAATGTTTTATTCTTAGGAGGCTGATGACATTTGTCCTTTGGGGATTGAGTCTGCACTATACAAAGGGTCCCAGTTTCCATCAAATGGTGCTCCCACACAGGTGCTGACAGTGCTGTGTCTCCTGTTACAACCATCACTTGAGGAAACTAAAAGTATGGTTTAATTTTCTTGGGAATGAAATGTATTATGTCTGCACAAGGTTTCAGATCTCTCTTCACTTTTGGACCTGCCAAGCTATCAGGAAGGGTGACAAGCAGTTTCTATGTGGAGCATCTGGTTTTTCTTATTCCGGATGAGAAATTATAACAG
This sequence comes from Psophia crepitans, assembly GCA_013399095.1. Lineage (NCBI taxonomy): Eukaryota > Metazoa > Chordata > Aves > Gruiformes > Psophiidae > Psophia > Psophia crepitans. Next base: position 1,984,985 of record VWZZ01004976.1, on the reverse strand, counting down.
GCCCTGAATAGGTATCTGCTTTAAATGGTTTCTCCTCGTGGCAGCATTTACTCTGCTGCTGGTGGTTGAGAATAGGCTGGAAGACATGGTTCTGCTGGTTGCAAGATTAGACTCAGAATAAAAAGAGTCCAATTAATATTTGTTATTTTGTGACTGGTCAGAGGCCCCTACAATTATGACACCTCGCCCCCCCAAAAAAAAAGAAATATAAAGAAACGCTTTTGCAAAGCAAAGCCTTGCTCACAGTTCATTACCACTTTCATATTCTGAATCTCCTTGGGCTGACCAACAAAATGACCAACAGATGTTACTCACATTGAGGAAAACTTTCAAAGAATGATTTTTTAAACATGTCCTTTTATAGCTCACTTACACACTTAATATATAAATTTAAAGTTCCGTATGGTTATATATCCCACAATTCTTTGGGGTTGTCTTGTTCTGCCAGTAAAACACCAATTTGCTTTTCTTGTCTCACTTAATGATGCAGCTAAGGTCACAGTTTGTCATAGGCAACGGTATCAGAGCAGCACAAACTTCTAAACATCTTCACAAAATCCTTATCCTTAAGGTTGTTCATACATCTCAAGGCCGTATTAACAGTGAAATACTATTTTTCTTTGCACAGATGAAGTCATCATCCTACCCCTACTTCTCCTGTGCCAACCTGCAGGTGGTTGCTTCAGCTGCCAAAAACCTTTGATGTAGCAAATGGCCTCTGTCCCAGCCCAGTCAACCCAGAGACGTGAAGAGTTTCCTCCTGGCTCCAGCTTAGTGAGTCTTTTTCCTTGAGAACACTGATTGCCTCACTAGAAAGAACATATGTTTTGAAAACGCTACTTGATGCGTGAACCTAGATAGTGTGGCACGGGTTCACCCTGCCTGCCTGCATCAATTTCAAGGCCCCCCAAATTGTTCCAATGAAAGGGGAGTGGATTCAATTTTTATGTGTGAATATTATGATTTCAGAAAGAGATGCTGGATTTTGAAAACCTGAATATAGGAGAGCTAGGAAAGATGATGCAATATACTTTCAAATCTGAATTGTATTGATCTTTTTCATTTTTCTTCTTTAAAAAAAAAATATGTTTTTCAGTGCTTTTTCCTATGAGAATATAGTGCCAGTGGCAATGTACTGCATGCGCAATAAACAGCTTTTCGTGGTTATTAAACACCCAGCCTTGCCTTACCATTTAACCAGCCATAAAGTAATTTATTGCATTGAATGCTGAGTTGCCAAGAAGAATATCACTCACTTATGGCAGTATTCTAAGTAACTACACCAAAGAGACTATTCATTTTCACAACAGAGAACAAAAAGGATTTACCAGAATTTAAGTCTCAATAGTAATGTGAGCTGTTTAATGCCTTGAATATGATTTAATGTGAAAGTTTTAATTCTTTTCTAAAAACGATAGCTGAACTATTAGAACTGGATCGGGAAGCAGGTGGTTCTACACCTCTTGTATCGGTGACTATGAAATGTCATCCTATCTGGCAAGAATGGACACATGAGAATTTTTTGTGCAAATTTACAGAAAACAGCCATGAAATTACAGATACTAACACATCTAAGCTTGGGATTCTGAGCAAGATGGAGCTGCTATTCCACTTTAATTATTTTACTGGAATTCAGTGTAAACGTTAGCTCTGAAACAACAAAGAAATTCCAAGGAATAATAAAAAAAAGCCTATAGGAGACTATGTTTAAGGAGAATAAACAGTAGAATCTGTGTAACTGCAGGAATGATAATCTGACATTGATTCCGAACAAAATAATTTAAATCTTCTTAGCACATACAGTTAGCTAAAGATCGTGAAGCAATTGTTGCTACTGAAGATAGTTTTATTTAAATCTGCTCTTGCCAGATAACTAGATTAAATTTCAAATATTTTTGGTAAAGTTAAATGTGATGACAAGCTGCTCGCTTAACAGATTAGATTAAGATAATTAGTAGGAGATAAAACCACTCCCTCCATATTGTAAGGATTAAAAATATTTTGTAAAACTATCTATAAAAAGATTATCATAATCACAAGGGTAGAAAGGTTTGTGTTTTTTTTTCTTTTAATTTATGAAGTCAGCAAGGCTGATTGCTATGCCAGTGTTATTCAACTGACTCTTCCAGTTATTTGGAAATAAGTATGAAGCTGCTGTTGTTAGAAAAATATCCTGATGGAATCACACTTCATTCTGGTCTGGTAGCACCTTTTTGCTAATCGGGAGGACTGTTTAACAGGGTATGTTTGGAAGAACAGGCATTTTATCGCAGACAAATGTGAGCACAAAGGTCTGTAGTTAAGAGGAAGAAGGCCCTGCATGTAAGATTTCTGCATGCTAGACAGCAGTGGTCCTGAAAGTTTTATAGTTCATAGTAGTCACCTAAATTAATATCAGCTTTTAGTCTGCTTTTAGGATCATGACTACATTATTGTATGAGTAGTGGGAGAATATTGTGTCAGATTGGAGAGGTGATTATTCTCATAGGTAGACCTGATGGGCTATTTATTACAAAAACAGGCTAATTCCTGGTGCTTGTTAGGAAAGAGAATCATAAACCAAGGAAACATGGGAAAAAAATTCTGGGGATGCTCTGAAAGTCTATGGATATTATAGATCTTCAAGACTTTCAAGTACACAGTGTATAACTTACACATATAACAAATAATATAGACCAGTATTTTGGGTGTTATAATTTTATCTATTTCTATATGTATTTGTATAATGAAGTATGTATATATGTGTGTGTGCACGTTTGGGAAGTTTGGGGTAGCATACCTTCTTGATTACAATAGCATCCGTGTAAAATTCTTAGCCATTTAAAAGGGCAAACTAACTCATTTATTAAGCTGCTGTAATTCATCTTTCTTTACCTTATACAATATTCTTGTGCTTAAAACACAGCAGTGTCTGGTGTGACTAGTATTGTCTATACAACTATAGCTCCAGACTAGCTTCATTGATCTCAGTAGCATAATGAACAGTAGAACTTGGCCCTCTAAAATTTAATATGTCAGTCCTAAAATAATTTTAAAAGGTATTTATATATCTCCTCCTCCTCCACGCTGCTTGTAACCTGAGAGCATCCATGTGGCTAAGAATACTGACTTGTCTTTTCTAAATTGAAGACGTTCTACTCATACCACTGAAGAAACAAACTAAAAAATAAGGCAACCAGATGTTTAAAAATGTTGAAAGTTCCTTTTTTTTTGGAAAGGTAGCTATGTTAAATAAACATTAAAATGCTATTTTTTTCTATATAACTATTCATTTTAATGGCACCCCAAGAGTTCATCCAAGGGTCTCTGGGTCACTTGGGAGAACATACAGTATATTTTGGCTCCATAGTCTTTGACTTGCTACAAAGAGCTAATTCTTCCAATTAATGAAATAAATGTTGCTGATGTAGATGGATGGACAAGTTATTTTAAAGGCTAGTTTATTCAAGCAGATGGCAAGTCTGATACCACTAGAATGCTTTAAGAGGCCTTCCTTGGCAGGAAAAGTAGCCCTCGGAAGCACAAGATTTAGTAACTATTCACCTGGTTGGCATTTACTCCTTTGGGCATCCTCTGTCCACAGTGGCACTGCAACAAAGCTAGGAAGTATGAAGACTTTACGTCCTCTAGGGCTTTCAGTCGGGCTTTCTGTTTAGGGCAAGAGCAACCTGTTCGGACAAGATACCGATGATGAACACCAACAGCTGAGGTAGCTGTAGGTTTGGGAGTTCCTGCCAGGCATACTGCAGTGTAATGAGCTATTTAATAGAAAAGCAGGTTAATTTATGATGCCTGTTAAGAAAGGTGATCATAAACCAAGGAAATATGGGAGAAGAATTCCAAGGATGATCTGAAGTGTATCAATACTTGCTTTATGATCAGATGCTGAAAAGCTGAATAGAGCAAAGAAATTAAAGGGAAAATTTCAAGGCTACAAGTCTGTTTATGTGGGCAAAAGTCTTTTGGAAACAGTATGTTTTCCTTTCAAAAATACATTCTTCTCTTTGGGACAGTGTCCTGGAATAGCCACATTTTAATTCAGTTTGAAACAGTTTATCAGAGCAGCTGCATTGAAACTTTAATATTTCAGGAGTGGATCAGCTCCATGGATTAGTGCATTTATGTGCATCAGTAATGGTGAAAGTGAGCTACTGCACACCCGAGACCCTCTGCAGGGCATATTGATGTCTGGCTGCAATTTCTGAGCTTTATAACCGCAGCTAACTAATGTGATAGCCTCTGTGTTTCCAGACAGGAAATAACACTCAGCGTCAGCCATACTGTACATGGTGATGAAGGCGTGTTCTGGACTCAATACCTAAAGATATAAAAGATTGTGTTTTCTTTTTTTTCTTTAAATATACATATATGTAAAACAAGCTTCTCATCTCTCAGAGAGAGCATCTACAGCTTGTTATGGCTTGAAAAATTGAAAAAATAGGGCTCGAAGTCAGATGCAGCATTCCTTTCCCCTTCTTTGGAAGCGAGACTTGAGGCTCTCAGCTGGTGCCCATCAGTGTAACGTCAGAGGGCTGTAAGGTGATACAGGATGTTGCACACTGCAGTAATCTGGATATACCAGAACTGGCTTTAAATGCACTACCTGATGTACCACAGCCAGACCTCCTACACCAGAGTGCTCAGCTAGGTTTTGGCAGAGCATGAGGGTGTGTGTAGCATATGCAGGGCTCCAGGTTGCTGTAGCTAAGCTGCTTTTCTTCCCCATGTGTTAGCTTGGGTGGAGCCTGGTCAGCTGCCTATATGCTGTGTGCTGTGCTGTACTATATACGAAAGACAAATGTCAGAACTGGGCAAGAAAGCAACCATCCCTGTAGTGGAGTTAACATCCGTGGGCTCTGGGTCTAGCTAAGTGAGAATAATAACTTCAAGATGTGGAATTCAATTGCTTTGCTACTGTATGAGCTTTAACATTAATTAGCTGTGTGAGTGGACATCTGTGCAGGACTAGCTAAACCTCCAAATTGTGACTGAACATTATTCTGTTGGGAAATGCTGCACCTCAGTCTATGTAGATGGGTGGGGTTTTACTTTCTTCCTGTTTATGGCAGGGGACTTTTTAGAGACTATTTTATTTTCAGTCACTTGGAGCTCAAATATGAGCTGTCAACCCACAGAGCAGTGTACTATTACAGATAGTTGGATGTTGTTCATGGAGCCCCAAAGGCTAAATCACCTCGGGTTAAAATATCAGTTTCTATTGTTAGTGAAATTTGGTTTTTCTAAAGAGAAATGTCAGGAATAAGTGGAAGAAACTGGCTTATCATTCATGTTCTGGTAGTAGCTTAGTCGTAAAAACAGGTTGTATTTGCAGTACATGCGGATAACCTCTTGTAATGTATTGTTTACAGAGCCCAGGAGAGAAATCTCAGCATCATGCCAATGCAAGGATTTTGTTATCCCTTCTCTTGGGAGAAAGGTATGCAAAGAAAATAATTCATCTGTTGTTTTAAGAGGAACATATTTACCTTCCAAGAATTACGTAGAGCAGATTGGTTTGATTACTACCATTAGCCTATCTGCTGCTGCAGAGTGTTTGCTTTGTTTCTTAAAGAGAAAGCAAAATGTGGTGGTGCCGTTCAAACACAAGGAATATGAAGAGTATGGATTTGCATTCAAAAGACTGTTGTTTCTGGCTGCATCTATAGATAGATGTTAAGAAAGCATCCAGTGAGGCGGTTTCAGCAGAGAAATTTACGTGTGCCTAGAAGTATTTTTTTTTTAGAGTTTGTCGACTGAGTAAAACACAATCCCTGATTTCTCCAGCTGCACTCTGTCTACAGATTGCTCCAGAATTTCTGTGACTTCAACTTCTCATCTCTCTCTCTTTTTTTTTTTTTTTTTCCTCTCTCCAAACACTTCTAAAAGCCAAGAGGATAGTTGCTGGTATGTGATGAAGACTCTGAAAGGAAAGGAATAAATTACCATCAAATGGGTTTCTCCTCCTCCCACTCTGCATACAGAATGTCTCAAGGAGACCATAGCACAGTATCAGTCCTGCCTCCCAACACACCCTGTATCCCAAGAACTCTTCCTAGTCCTCTGCAATCTCCAATAACTTCAGTTAAAATAAAACTCCTACTTTGGTCTTTCTTCTGTGAAATTATTGGCAGTGTCTTCTGGAAGGTGCAAATTGATAAATTCCCTCAGTTCCTCTTAATATCTGAAAGAACTGGGATTGTAAGGTGCTTTTCAGGGGCTATTGAAGGATGGCATCCTTAGTTAATATCCAGTTGGATTTAGTTATTGACCTCTGCTATTTCAGTGTTAAAGAAACTGGTAAATGCTTGATGTCACCTGCCTTTTCAAGGGTACCCTACCTACTCTGTTTCTATCTAGCCTATATATTAAAGGAGTGTCAGCAAAACGTTAGCACTTCCTGTGTTGTATTAGCGAACACTCTTTGGCAAACCAGAGGCTTATGGTTCCCTTACATTCCTTTGTTCAGGCAACAGAGACGAGGACTGAGACGTGGAAGAACACTTTCCTGGTCAGGGCAGCACCCCTGGTTGTGGCTCTCCTGTCGTTCCCCTCCCAGCTTCACTGGAGACCTCTGAGATACCAGTCCAGTTGACAACAAGGTTCATGTAAAGTTGAATGTGCAAAGACAGAATTTATTTCTGAACTTCAAAATGCCAGTTTGTTTGCTGTGATTAACAAGGAAAGAGACCTCTGATGCTCATGGTAAGAGAATATGGCTGAGAGCGTGGAGGGATGGCATTTTAGCTGCACTGTGATAAAGTCAGTAGCTTTCCTTTGTCCTGTATGAGGGAAAATAATCATGTTTAAACCCCAGTGAAAGCATCCAGAAAACCCTTGTCACTACATCATATGAGCTTTGATCTGTTGTACTTGATTATGTATTTTTTGTTTGTTACAGGCTCCCAATTTTTCTTCTGTGCTCTAAAAATCTATACTCAGAGTATTGGATCACTTTTAAACTTTTTTCCATATCAGTGAATCTGCTTATTGACATCCTGTTAGAGGTCTGTGCAAACAGTTTTCAAAAAGGAATAAATGAAAGACACTAGTGAAAAGCGAAGTTTGACCAGAGGGCAAAGTTCTGTCAAAAACACTTTATCTTCCTCTGTTCCTTAGACACGACCAGATGTTTGTTTATAACAAAATGCCTGCATTGGGATTTTTGAAAGCCCAGATGGGGAAAACTGTATCTAATTGCTGCTAGGAGTGCAGCCATGTCCTAGCTGCAACCTGGGTTGGTGTGTCCCAGAAAAGCTATATTTGGAGATTCTGGGTGCGGAATAAAAGTGTATATGTTTTTGCTGAAAGGAGATAGGGCTGACAGTTCAGAAACACACTGAACATCTGCTCTGGCTGAGCCCTGTGGTTTAACTAGATTACAGCCCCACGTTAAAATGTTCATCAGTCAATTAGAACTCTTCCTCAGTCTGGGAAACATAACATCACGCTCCGTGCTGTAGTTTCCAAAGAAGCCGATGTGTCGTGGTAAGGAAAGATGAAAAAAAAAAATAATTAGAACAGAGAAATATTTCCCAGTTGTGGTTTGTTTGGCTTGTATGATGTCACAGGCTGATGTTTAACCTAGGATCAAACAACTTGGAATTTGTTGTCCTAAATGACTTTAACTCTAGCTAATTATTTTGAGCACATCTTAGCTCTTAACTCTAATTAGCAAAATGAAATATAATTCATGTTCTTCTAGCTTTGGGAGTGTTTCCAACCAATGAAGCTGTAGCACAGACCGCAAACGTGCGTTGGTTCAGTGGCACAGATACAATTTTTCTTTCATTTCAACCCCTGGATAGCCATTTAAGACTACCAGACTACAGGGCATAGAAATTATATGAACTGCCAGGAAAGCTCTGTTTTACTATATAGAAGAAAGTCACCATTACTAGAAGAAACCCCAATGCTGCCAGGCAAATTAAGCTAACCGTCTTCAGTTGCCATTTCACTGTGAGCTAGCTGTATCATGTGTAGACAAATAATCCCTTGCCATAGATAAGTTGATAATAATTGAGTAAATCTTGGTCTGAAGTATCTTATATGATGAATTGCTAGGCCTTTTGCTGCAGAAATTTTGAATTACTTAGAATTAAATGCCTTGCTGCATTTATTACTGTGTTTAATTAGTTTGGTTTTGGTTTTGTTGTTGTGAAACAGAGAAGACAGAAATGTGTTTTTTCTTCTGCATGATGCATGTAACATGATTTTTGAAGTCTATTTAATTTAGACCAGCCAGAAAAAGTATTCAGCATTGTGGAAACACAGCGTTAAAGAAAAAAAAAAATCTATAAATCAATGTACAGCAAGTTGATGCTCGCTTTCAGAAACGCCCACTGCATGTTGAGGAAGCATCTGGTGCAACTTGGATGCTTTTTGCCACTTATTTTAATAGCTAAATGTGCAAAAGAGCTTACTGCAAATATTTCAAGATTTTTGCTGATGGAAGTTACAGATATGAATTGAGAGACTGGGATCAAGGGACAGATTATGGCTATTTGGAGCCTGAAGCACATTATAGCATACAGATCCTGTGTGCTTCTCCTGCTCCCCCTTCTCATTCCTTCCCTCACACACTCTTGGAACTGCAGTGGGGGGAAGGCTTTCCTCTCAGGAAGCATCAGTTATCCTTTTCCTCCGCAGACAGGGAATTTCTTGGAAGGCAGACAGCTATGTTCCCCCCATGCTTTGAAGGCTTGGCTTGGCCTGGCCTGGCCTGCTGCACTTTTCTTTTGGTTATATTTGACCAGTCCTTTACTGGGGGGATGCTGAAAGAGACCTTGCAGCAACAGATCTCAGTGAGATGAATGTTCATATTGCAGACCTTAAAAAGATCACACTACATCAGATAAATATCATGTTGTCTGTCTTTTTTTTGGGAAAATTGTGGGCTGGAATAATTGCAAAAATTAAAAAAAGGTATTTGGAATCCAATGTTATCAGATGATCTCATGATCTGGGATGGTAAGGAACAGCATGGAGGTGTCTGTCCTACCCAAAGCTGCTCCAAAAAGCCACATTTACAGGGAACACCATAGTTCTATGTAAAGTTCTGAGAAAGCAAGCTCTGCTCCTTAATGGAGGAAGGTGATGGCAGAATAAAATGAAGAAACATTAAAATGAGATAATTGTTATTTTCTCATCTTGGATGTTTTGTTTTTATTGATTACTGACCATGTCAAATTACTGATGTAATTTTCATGCATCCCAGCTCCTCTTCTCGTTGTAACTTTTACGGTCTTTCAAAGGAAAAAACACTAAAGGGGTAGCGAGTGACTTGATGACAAAACAATTAAGGTTCTCATTAGAGAGGGAAGCATTTTCTATCATTTAGAGTGAAATTTCAGTCTACCAAGTGTCTTTAAATGTCACCATGTGTTCATGGTGACTGTTCTGTTGGAAGGCATGGCATTTGTCTAATCAAGGGCTGAGTTGTTTGGTCATGTGGTTGACCTTGCACCATGGATGTTCAAGTTACTGATAATGCTCTTCAGATGCATTAGAGATTTGGTGTACTTGATCTAGACTTGCACTAAATGTTAGCTGCCACAGAGTGCCTTCATCCTGGGAGAAGAACAATGGGTAAACCACTGAAATGAAGCAACAAAGCAATTGTAGGAAAAAACGGTATGTAGAAAGGTGATTTTGCTGGAGCTTCTATTGAAAGGGTAGACATTTATCAGATAAAAGGAGATATCTGATATGTAAGGTGCTACAAAGAAATCAACACCACTGGCTGTGAAAAGCATTGTCTTGGCATCAAAAATAAATTTATAAAATTGATGAACTAGCAGCATTACTCCATGGATCAGAAACTACAGCCTTAAGTGAAACATACCCTATGGTTTCTTCAAGAAGCATCAGGTGTAAAGAAAAAATATTTTAAGATAAAGAAATTAGAGGGACAACAGAGTATGAACCTAGAGTATTTATAGTTACAGTGGTGGGAACATGAGAAAGGGCAAATAAATTACGAAAAGACAGGCAGAGGCCTACTAAAGCAAGAAACAAAGTGTGGTCCAATTTGAAGGATGGTCATTGCCTATGATCAAGCTGAGCATAATGGAAGAACAGTACTGAGATCTGAAAGAACAGTGGGTGGTTTGTTACCAGGATCTGCAAATCTGCTTCAGATCAAAAGGAAAACAGGACTGCTGACATCCAGACTAGCAGGAGAATATCTTATACCTCGATTTTCTAATTAGAACTCATCTGCAACTACATTTCTCATTTTTGTGGCATTTTCTGCCGGTAAAGCAGCTACTTGTCTAGTAGTGCTTATAACCCAGACACTATATTGGACTCTAGCAGTGGACTTCCCCAGCACTGGAGCCTGAAAGCAGAAACCTCCAAACAACTCAACCACGCAGCATAACTACAGGAACAAGGTAGTGTGCGACTGGCTGGAACGGAGATGCCCTGAGTTAGTTTCCCAGGTTACCACCATGTGTGGTGGACAGAGGTAGCTCAAGCCAATGCCTCCTGCAGGGATCTGCTCTGTGACTCAGGCTGGCAGCTCTGGATCAATGGCAGAAAGTAGCTGTGGTCACCATGTGTCACAGGTTAAATGTGCCTGGCCAAGGGTGATGGCACACAGCCTGTCAGCTCTTCTCCTCTAACTGCCCCATCACATGCTCCCATCCCACATTTCTGCTTACAGGTAAATCTGTCACAGCTATACACAACGCTGATTACACAGATAGTTATTCTGAGAGCAGTTAGTGCACTAAAATGTTACTCCTGAGCTTGCCTTGGGGTATCTTCTCTGTGCTGTCGCACCTTGTTCAGTGTTTTACTGACACTTGAGGATTTCAGAAGAACATGCAGTAATTACAGTGTATTATTACCATCTGCATTTCTGATATGTAGCTTATCATAAAAAGCCTCAAACAATTTCTTGTTTTTTCTTGAAGCGTTGCTGCAAATGACATCATTTGTGTGTGAACTTTGGTTGGATATGGTAACACCTTGTAAAGTACTTTAACTAGACAGAAATGCTTAAGTAAAGTTTGGGATTGCTTTCAAAGTTCTTCCCTTTAGGACACTGCAGTAAATTCAACCCCCAGATTGACACCCAGTTCTCTGTATAAATTTAGTTTTCCAGGGCTAACATTTCTTCATCATGCAATTTAATTGCTTTACAAGGAAAGACTACAATAGTGCTATATACACCTATGGTGGCTTACCCTGGCTTTTGGGAAATATGTGGTTTTACAATTAAGCAACAGGGATGCTCTAGTCTGTCACATATTTGGGTTTGTTAAATCCATTAGCAAGCAATAAAATCTCTGGTATTCAATCTTTCTCGCTATTTATATCTTATTTTTATCCCACCCTTTCACCCTTGGCTTTGATTTTCTCTCACTTTGGACAGTTTATTTACAGCCACTAAATAGAAATGATGCCACTCCTGCTTCACAGCTCAGCAGACAGGTGACGGTGAATCACCTCGCTGGGCCATGCCTATTCAGCCTCTGCTGCCTGTGCAGTTTTCTATAACTGAGCCTGGCTTTCTCCATCACACCTCTAGAGCCCCTCTAAATGAAGTCCATCTAGTAAGGCCAGGCTCTTAAAATGACTTTGAGTAGTACAGGTTTACTGTAGTTGTCTGTTTTCAGTGATTTAAGCACAACTGTTTTTCACAATATCCTTCTTTAACCCAATATACTCCTGCACTCTCCAGCCTGATGCAATCCTGAAAGTGTTGGGCTGTGCCTGGGGGTCCCAAATGATTCACTCAGTATATTTTCACACCCCAAACTGAGATTTTGGTTAAAAAAAAAATGAAATAATGAAAAAGGCTAGAACTGAAAGGATTCTGTGTACACACTCCAAAAGTACGTGTATGGAAAGCACTTGCTCTTTAACTAAAAGTCTCTACAGTTCTCTCTCTGCAGATTCTTACTAATCCTGGACGGGGTGACACAACACAAGGATGCCTCACTTGCAGGGTGTAGTCTTATGAGACCGGGTCATGTTTATGCTCACTCAAAAGGCCAGAAAGAGAAAGGAACTCACCCTGTTAGTCACTGCAGTGGTCAGAACATCTGGTCGTTGTGGCTGGGAAGGACTGATGCACAAAGCCGCCTCCCTGTGAACGTGTTAGCCACTGGACGGGTTATGGGAATGGCATCCTTTGCCGCAGCCTATTGTGTAATGGCTAAACTTGATTTGTCAGCAGTTAGAAACCCCTCTCTGGAATGAAGACAGACCTCTAACAAAATCTTTGCCCTGAGCAACTACAGGTGACATCCACATTGACATAGAGGAGAAAAACTATCTGAAAGAGGCATAAGAGTCTGAAAGAGGTCCTGGGGAAGCATTCAGAATTTGCTGGGCAGGTTTGAGAATGAAATTTCTGGAGATAAAAAGATGCCTGTCTGGACACGTTGGTAAATATAGAAATCTTACCAAGAAAAGGCAGAAAATCACAAGGCAGGTGAAGCCTGAAGCCTGTCATTTGTTTTGTGGCGATCTCGAGTCCCAACGATGCCAGGCATTTGGAAGGAGGTGTAGGAAATGGAGGAGCTACCATTACCCGGAGAGAGTTTGGAAGCATTCATGGAGATTGCACAGCATGCAGGAGGGCGGTGATAAAAGTGCCAGTGAACAAGTGGAATTCCTCCAGGAGCAATGAACACTAGCACAGCAGGTAAATTAATCTGGAAGCAATTTGCTAGCTGTTGGCATAACTGAGGCAAGGCCTGAATACAGAGGCAAGAGCTTCTATTGAGCCAAACTATGTAGCTATGTAAAACACAATGCAGGAGCCTTCTCTGAGTCTGAACCAGATGCAAAACCTCTACTCAAAGTAGAATACAGACTGAGAAATACCACTCTGTGTTTAAGTCCGTTACATTTACCTGCATGGAGATTTTAGAGGACTGAGTTTAGGCGTAGACAAGTGTGATGGTGGCATCAACACACTGGTGCTTCAGGAACGGCTATAGGCAACAACAGGTGAAATAGAAACACAAGATTTACAGCTAAGTGTTTCTCAGCATAGGTGGGCAAAAAAGTTGATGAAGATAACATTTGCAATCAAATTTTGGGGAAAAACATCTTTTCCTAGACCAAAGCCATGTCAATCATCAAGATGGTATATTCACTGGAAATACAGGGGACTTAACCTGATAAAGCCTTTGAATTCATCTTTCCAGGGATGCTCCCAGCAGAATATGAAGTGGCCTGAGGAATGCGTTTGTTTCTGGAAGACTTCCTTTGCTATTGAGATGGCGTTCATAAAAAGCCTGGTAGATGCATTGCTTCGAGTTTGTAGAAGACCAAGTAGCCAAACCATGGTGTCATGGTGACAAATCTGGGCTCTGCTGGCTACAGAAATGGAGTAATTTGTCTTAACTTGTTAGCACGGGGTGGGGGTTTCCGAGGTCCAGCCTTGCTTGAAGGACTGCTCCCGAAGCCTTTTAGGCCTTTCTCTGAGCCACCTGGCAACAGGGATGGGGGCAGAGCTGGGGGCCAGCAGGAGAATGCCTTGTATCCATACTCCTTTGAGGAGTAAAGATCAGTTGTACCAAACTGTCTGACAGGACATCACATTAAGTTCAGGAGCGCTGCTGGAGCAAGGACTGGGTGGAGAACCCTGCCATGCTCTCAGGGAAAGTCTCTGCCATGCAGCTGGAGAGACGCACTTGGCTTCACCTGTTGAAATTTCTCTCGGCATAGCAGTGCTCCACACAGAAACGTCGCCTGAAACCTCCTCCCCTGCACGTTTGGTGGGAGTTGCAGCCCAGTCCATGCGGGAAGTGATCCGACGTGTCAAACCGCAGCTGAGCAGCTTGCCTCCCTCCCACAGCGCAGGGTGTGCAGCACATGCTGCGCTCAACTCCCCTGTGGAGCAACCTCAACCTTCGAGACTCTTACTTTTCAGGTTATGGTAAGTTCAATTAGGGGTAAGGTGACTGTTTCACTCCAGGCTGCTGATGAGCTGGCAACCACTATCTTGATGATCTGTTTGTGATTATCCTACTGAGAGTTTCATTTTATTTTAGTTTTGCCTGTTGATATTTGCTGCCCCAGGGGCCGGGCATTACATTGCATGCTCTGCATACAACATTATGGTTATTCTTCAAATATGTAAATAGAGACACGTTATTTCTCTCAAATCTCTAGCTATTAGGCCTCATTTTTAATGATACATACATTTGCTACACAACCCTTGGTTTGCAAAGCCCCTGTTTCTGGTCTCAAACCCCAGTCTTTATTTAAAAGTAATATTAGAGTTGGTTAACTGTAAAAAAAAGATGTTTTTGCTGGCTGAAGCAATGTCCTCAAACACAGCAGATAGATTATTTTCAGTGATGGATTCAAACACCTCCGGGGGCTGCTCAGTCTTTCTATTTTCTGTTATCAATGCTGTAATTTTGTTATCAAGACCGGCAGTTTCTTCTCACACAAAAACTTTATTACAAGGCTGACCCACCTAACACCTTCCTATTAGTAACAGAAACAAATAAGAGTTGATTGTTCAGCTGCTGTCACTTAAAAAGACTAAATCAACCTGCCACAAAAGAATAATTCCCTCTGGTAACTTTATCCATCTGCCCTTGGTGGTGACACTGTGGATACCACCCTGGTTGAACTATATATTAGTTCCTAGAGAAGCACTTTGAAATATGTAGCTCTGCACAATGTTGTAATTGGAAAAAATGAATAGCCATACCTGGTTCAGTAATCTGAAAAGAATGCAAAGGTTCAGTTCTAATTGCTTTGCACAATTTAATACCATTTTGCTGCATTTTCCAAATGTGTTTATTCTGCTGTTCTTCGTATATCTATTACACAATTTGGCAGCATTGGCTGTAGACAGGCAGCACTGTATTTGAAAAGGATGTCTCACTGGTTTTATTTTATGTTCTGACCTAATTTTTAAAATTCTTGCCTAACCAAATGACCCACTCCAGGTGTTTGCTATTTCAGCAAGAAGGGCGGCTGCTCCTCCAGAGTCCTGAGAGAAGGGTTCAGTAACCTGTGACATGAGTTACGGGCCTGACTTTAAGCTTATCCATCGAAGCAGTCTGCCTTCTATTGTGTCTTGGAATCAAGTCTTTAAATTGTCTTTGGACTGGGGAAGCTTTAAAAGCTGCCATGAAATATGTGCTTTTGAAAATTTACTTTATAACATCCACTCAGGTTGGCTTCTATTTATTTTACAGACAATTCTTCTAGGTGTTTCCAGATATTAAACCCTGTATGCTGCTTATCTGTGAAAAGCAGCTATTCTGAAATCTAAGGAAGAATGACTGAATAGTTAGCCATCAGAATGGAACTTCAGCTTTAACTTAAATTTATTTTTTTTTAACACGTGACATTATTTTAATGTCACGTTTTTCTCTTAGTGCATTCCTCACATAAATCCTACATATTGTATGACCGTTCTTGAGAGTACTATCAATAAATACCACAGAGACTAAATCACAGTGCTTACTTTCAAAGCAAATTATCTTACTGCTGATAGGGATGGTAATAGAAGTGAGCTAAGATGTAAGAATATATGTATATATATATTTCAAGTCTTTTCTTCAAACTAAGTAGAGGATTCTTGCAGTTGGTGGGGTTTTGCATCTGGCTGTTTTAAAGTTTCTCTGTTGTTTTTATAATGATATGGATGAAAAAAGAGTCATACTGGGATTTAAAGCAGGCAACACCAATAGGGTCAAATTGTTAAAAAGCTCAGGAAAAACACTTGCAATATTTTCAAGGTCTGTATAGATGTATATATGCAAAAGGCATGAATATAAATACAATCACACATTTCAAGTGTGCCAAAATGTATGCTAGTAAATATTACAGTGCTTTGGGGAGACTTATTGGAAACACAGTCCCAGATGAGGGAAGTGTATGGGAATAAGTATATTGTCAGACTATCACGATGTGAATTGCACAATGGAGCAGAATGAACAGCAGAGAGAACCAACTTTCTTTTAAAAAGTAAGTTTAAAATAAAATGCATCTTCTCCATTTGTGGTGGGAAAACCAAAGACAAACAGAGGCCAAGGAAAAGAGAAGATAAAGAGGAATTAATAAACGAAGATATAAAAAAAAAATTGATGTTTGAGATGAAGCTGAGATTGAGACTGCTTTTGGATGTCACTTAGTGGGATTGCACCATGTTCTTTGTTCTAGGGCAAGCAAACTTTAGAAAGTCTGTAGGAGATATGAGGTTTGTTCTGGAGTTTCTAGATGTTGGAGCCTGTTTTGTACATATATGTCAGTCTCCAGGTAGTTCTAGATGTCAATTCTTGAAGCATCCTAACTTTCAGGGTATTTGTATCCCAATGATATTGCCTTTTATTATTCAGGAATCAAAAATACTTTTATACAAACTACTTTCTGATTACCTACCAGTATATTAATTACAAGACATAACACTATTTTTGAGAGAGGTATTTCTTAAACTTAAGATAGCCGATAGTAATTTTCTCTCTAGTAGACTAGAGTCTACTTCCATTAATCCTACAAACCATTTGGACTCAAATCTTGGCCAAGTAGTGATCAGATCCAGACTGCTTTCTGCAGAGATAAGTATAGAGTCTAGGAGATAGGTATAGGTATAATATACCTGAAAAAAAGCAGCATTGAATTGGGAACCAATAATAAGATACAGAACGAAAGAGTTAATTTCTACAGTTTCATTGCCACTCTTCTGTTATAGCGACATTATTAACAAAGACTTCATTGTTGTTTTTTTACAAGTATTAAGTACAAAAGAACTTTATGAAGGTCCCAGATGCAGACTGGCTTTTAGACTGACTGTCCTTTTCCAAAGCAGCTTTTCTATTAAATGAGTCCATTATTGAAACAAGCTAGCTTTAATTAAATCTCTATAATCTCCCATTAGGAAAATGCCATTAGCCTTCTAGCCAGGAAAATATGGTAAGTCCAAACAGCACCCTTGTTATTAGCGCTTGATTGTCTGTTGGAGTGTTTGATCAAAGGCATGGAGATTTTGATGTTGTTTTACAGTACGGCTAGCCCAGCGCACTCATGAGGGTGTGTGGTGGGGGTCTATAACAATTACAACTCTTTCTAAATTCTGAACCTAAGATCCTAAAGGCTGCAGGAAACACTACTCTTGTACTGGTCTTGCCCCTCCTCATGCGTGTGGTTGCGTCGCTACAGAAGTGCTTGAATTAGCATAATTTCTTGGCACATGAGAAAACAAGTAAGTGTGTAAGATGTGTTTACCAAACATAGATGTGTCTTCCCCTAAAGGTTATAGTGTAGGTATGCACACAAATAAAATTATTTATTTTACATTTAAGTTTTGATTAGATTATGCTAAATAACTTGATTTAAAACAACACCTTTAAATACTGCTTCAGATGTGAGATCAGAAGCATCTCTAAAGGATTTAATTAATTTCTGTGGAAAAAATCACTAGAGATACAGAACTGGTAAACAACAATCATTGATGTGGTTGTTTAATGAGTGGATGTGTTTGCCTGTTTCTGTCCAGCTTGGCTTTAAGATTTACGCTTAGTTCTTGTCTACTTACCACTTTTGAGTAAGTGACATAGTTACACTGGATTGAGATGGGGAGTGGTGCACAGGAAACCTGCTTGCGTAGTGTCTGAGCACATGCTGCCATGGAGCAGCAACCTGCCACTCAGGTTGTCTGTGTCATCACATGGGCTAGTTCTTTCTTCTAGGGAAAGGTAATAAAAGACAAGACCATGGAGCTGTTTGTGCTGGAACTCCACTTGCCTCTTACTTGTCCATCATCACTGCCCTTCCTGCTTCCACTGAAATCACTGACAGCTGCTCTTGACTTCAGGGGAATGAGCATGAAGTCCCATGTGACAAATATGAATATGATGGTAGTCCTAGACTTCTGAGTTTTATAGGAATGCAATTATCTTAAACATAGGCTTTTACTACCACCACAAAAAAAAAAAAGGGGGGGGGAATATGCAATTACCCAGAGAGCATGTGGCATGCTTTTCATTGATTAGACTGTCCTGTTTGATTAAATTCCTCAGTATTTTTAATTTTCTAGCCCTAATTGCTGCCTTACATCTTTCTTGGGTCCCTTTGTTCTAACTCATCTGCTTTCAGGTCCAGATTTATTTTTTCAATGTATTCAGATTCTCCACAAACGTATCCTGTCATTATGTGTTTTATCTGTCTCTGCAGATGGTAATTTGACAGAAAGTTTCCATTGACTCTGGAGAATGGTCCCGTAAATACCCTTTGTGGTTCTCAGATGGAGTACTTGCAAAATGGAATTGATTAAAAGGTCAAAAAACATTACTGTTGCGATGTCTGAATTGCTCCATCAAAGTGGTAGTGTGACAAATGTGTGCAAATCTTTTCAAGGGACTAGTCTGGATTTTTAAAATTTGTTCTTTCAGATCAGCTTTCTGATGTATCCCAACGAGAGAGAAATTTTCGAATTATGGGTACAAACTAGTCTCTCCTCTTACACTGCTGTCAATCAGTAGTAACTCTAGAGGTAATGAGGTTCCCGTAGTCTGAGTTACAGTGGGATTGAGAGCCATAGTATTTAATCCACTTTCCAAATTCTGTCTCTAAGTTGTTTAAAATAGCTGTTTTGAAACCAACAGCTTTATTAGTATAACTAGCTAAGGTGAGACTCCTTGAAGAAAGTGCACGTGACCAGAGCATACCTGGGCCTTTCAACATCAGCATGACTGATGGGGAGCCAGTGAGTAAAATTCCAAACTTGTTTCACGTACAGTACAGGACACAGGAGAATAAGTAGCTATATGTTCTCTCCTGCTCAGAAAGTCATAGAAGGCTACAACGTCTCAAAGGTGGTGATATTAATTTATAAAGACATCATGGCCAGGGCTTGGCAAAAGCTCCATTCTCAGCTTATCTTCACAGCAGCATTTCCTACCTTGTTATCTAGCTGTCCTACAGCAGGATATAAATTTGCCCCTCACCATTTAAAATACTTATCCCACAAATAATTATTAGCCACTGCATCTTGGTTACCCGCATTGAATCCCAATGGAGACAGCATAATTGTTACTTTTATTGCCAGCTAGGTAAGCCCCATGCGGTGCCTCCTCTCTGTGATTTTTCTAGCAGCAAAACCTCACTGAGGTGATGTGTACACACCTCAGTAAAATGAGAAACCTTTGCTCCACGATGAAGGCGAAGCCACAGTGTGAATGACCTCTGTGTCTCTCCAGTCACTTGAGAGTAGAGAGAGCTAATTTATGTCCTTCTGCAACATCATTAGTGAATTGGACACTTGAACTAAGCTTCAGGGATTGAATAGGGAATTGTTTCTACCTTTCCTTATGTGCTCTCGTAAAAGCAGAACATCTTTTGGGATGTAGTAAGTCAGTTTGCCTTGCTCTTGGTTTAGCTAGGCAATCACTGGGCAGAAGGGCATCAAACTGAGAGCTGTTTTCTTGACAGGTTTGTGCACATATTCTTTGCAGAGTTTATATGTGTTTTGGGTGGATTTTACAATGGACTTTACACAGGAGTTTGAGGAAAGTTTTGTTCAAATCCTGGTCACAGATTGGAAGGAACATCTGAAGGTCATCTGGTTCAACTCCCCTGCTCAAGCAGGGCTACCTAAAGCCAATTGCCCAGGACTGTGGCCAGATGGCTTTTGAATATTTCCAAGGAGGGACACTCCACAACCTCTCTGGGCAATCTGTGCCAGTGCTTGGTCATCCCCACAGTAAAAATGTGTTTCCTGAAGTTCAGAGGGAACCTCCTGTGTTTCACTTTGTGCCCCTTGCCTCTGGTCCTGCCACTGGGCGTCACTGAAAAGAGCTTGGCTCCATCTTTGCACCCTCCCTTCAGGTATTTATGCACATTGATAAGATCCTTGATTCTATCAAAACAATAATTTCAAAGGGAACAAGATTTTCGAGGGAAAATAAATTTCCCTGTAGGTCCGAACAAAGCTGCTTTTGCATGAGTTCTGGAAGTGAAGTACCTGTGTCTGTAGGATTTGTCGATGGTGCCTAACGTCCACTCTGTAGTCTGCAGCCATGGGCAGCAGAGCTGACTGACACGTGCACAGTAAATGTGAGGCACGTTGTCATGTACAGGGTGAGGGAAAAGATGGTAACAGGTTAACAGCCACCATGCACTCAATTAGTTTGTAAGACTAGTAAAGGGCCATGTGCCAGGTGAACTGTTGTGGGCAGACGGTAACCCATAAGCCTGGGTTGAAGGATAATAAGGAATGTCTTATTGAACCAGACATGTGGCATTGTTTCTTGAACAGTGAGAACTATTCAACGTGTGACACTGTCCTCCAGAAACTTTCAGGGCTTGCTGGTCTTATTGCAGTTTACCAAAATTATCTGGATGGCAAAAAGTATTTCCAGATAAATATGACTTTGCATAATCTTAAAGCAACATATAGAGATGGTAGAAATATTGTAGTTCAGTAGAACAGGAAAACTAAATTGTAATGACAGAACAGTTCCAGTTCTGTGTTTTGCAGTGTCTAATGAAATGACAGATGCAGTACAGTCTATTGTAGATGGCAAATGTCAATGATAGAATGTGCTACTACATAATTCTCTCAAGCGCTGTTAGTTCCTCAGTAGAATTAATTCACTATTCTTTCCCAGACTATTACTTCATAGCAACATTTGTGATTTCTCATCTAATAACAAGAATAATGCTTTAAAAAAGCTCCTTTGGATGACTGTAGGCTGTAAAGTAGCACATTGCCAAGTCAGGAAATTCATCTTTTCAAAATAAAGTCCTGTAACAGGAGAAAATAAACACACAACACTAAGGACTAACTGCCACAGAGGTTCACCAAATTCTGTCACCACTGGAGAGGGAGAAAAATATTTTTCTTTTGTAGTTTTTCCTGGCTAGCAAGCGGAGCTGTACATGAAGGCTTCCCCGGGTCTCTTCGGTCTGCTCTTACAATGCTGTGACTGGTACCGGGTCTGCACTTACCTTGAGGCCCGTACGCTCGCACTGACTCCTCGCTTTCGCCTGGTTGTTCTTGAAAGTAACTCAGGGTCTGCCCAATAGATGGGTGCTGTGCCTGCGTGCATCTTAAGGTGAAGGCCCTTACCTTCTTTTAACTCTGTTGAATGTTCCTGCTCAAATTTAAATCTGCTCCCTTGCTTTTACTGTGCGAAAAGCTGAACGTGGGAAAGAAAAATATTAGCCTGTGTAAATAGGCAATGCATTGTAATGTAGGTGCTGAAGCATGGCTGTCATCCCTCCAATTCACCTGCTAAAGCAGCTCTGGTAGTTCTCAGATACCACACATGGCTGTCGCGGTTTTGCCAGCAGTGTTGATCCACCCTTGTAATGTTCATGCTCTGTTGTTGTTTTGGCAGGCTACTAACATTTTCCTCAGGAAAGAACGCATATAGTGGAAGAAAAACAATGAATTCAAGAGCGTCAAGCTACTTAAAAATAAGGTTCACTGCCACCTCCTCCGTGATACATCGCTGTGAGTAAAGCTTCAGCACTAGCGTTGTGTACAGCAGTTGCAGTGCAGCGCTGTCAGTTCTTGTTATTTAGAAACTGAGCAAATGGATTGCATTACTTCTTCAAACAGTCTTCTGAAATCAGGCTGTTGAACAGAACAAGAGGCACCAGGGCAGCTATAGGCTTTCACATGGTTTGAATTGAAGCAGTCATCTTTCCTCCCCTCTCCCTGCAGCATCAAGGAGTGACGGTGTTGGAGCACTACCAGGGAAGAACTGAATTAAAATATAGAGTAACTGTGCTTTATGTTTAGTTTGTTGGGGTTTTTTAAATGAAAATGTAGAGCTGTTCTGTTGGTCCAGGGCTGAAGTGAAATATTCAGTTAGGAATAAGCCTCACAAATACAAAAATATAAAGGAGACCATAGCATGCACCAGAAATTATAGCCTTTTGTTGGGATTCCTCAATATCGTGGTAGTCTGTGAAAAGTTTAAAATTTGTGAAAGTTTCAGTAGCATCATGGAATCTGTTTAATGGAAATCCCTGTCAATTTGTGGCGTATTTGTAAAAAACTCACCAGACTAGGTGTACCTACGCACTGAAAAATTGAAATCTTATGGTGTTCTACTACCTTGTGGGGTCTTTTGTATTTCAGTAATGAATTACCACTCTGAAAATAGAGGAGCAGTAGGGCACAATTCCTTTGATCCATAAGAGGGCAATGGGTATGGAAATCCATTGATTTGGTTACAGTGCTAATTTACAAATGATGAAAATATAATGATTTCTTTATACATACTGTTTGCGTGACCCAACTTTTGTTAAATGTGTGCTAAACTGTATTGGAATCACAGTTCCTGAAATACCGTATGTATGACTCAAAGGCAGGGCAGTTTATAACTAGTTTTTCAGATGTGTGGATATTTTACTTCTGTGGGACATCTGTAGTCAGCGGCACTTATCTCTACAGTTTGCCTTTGATCTTTTGCTTAGGGACTGTGCAGAGCCTCAAATGTTTAAAAATAAAGTTTAACAGAAAATCTACTTGGTAACAGTTACACCCTCTTGCAGTTATAATTTGTGATTAAAAATGTGAGAAAAACACTCTAAATGTAAAATCCTTTGATATCACACTGGTGTCAGTGCTGGCTTCACGTTACCAATACCAGGTTCTTTTCCAGCTTACAGATTAGCAGAGGTAGTTTGTCTTTCCCAGTGGCAGTGGCAAGAGCTGGTGGGTATGAAATATGACCATGTATGTGTTTAGAAAAACCCAGGTACTTTTTGTGTAGAAAACGTTCATGTTTTAAGTGCAAATGAGAAGAAAGCTGAGATGAGAATAAAGAAATCCTCCTTGAGTTCTAAAACTACAAAGACCACTGTATTAAACCTCAGTAAAACAACCCCTCCCTTTTACATATGGAGGAAAAACAGAGCACACCTTCTCTTTTATTGCTCTGATGATGCATAATGCTACAATTTCTTTCCCTAATGATACTCTTTTGTACTTACCCTGCTCATATGTCTGGCAGATTCTGATGTAAAATACAGTTTTATATTTATGACTAAACCCCAAGTTTTAGTTCTTCATGTACTGCCTTCTCTGAGTTGCCATGTTCAATCAATAATGCTATGAACAAATTGCCTCAAGCACATATTCCTCCTTCTACTAATATTTACTTTTATTTTGACAAACAAACTAGAACCAGAGTAGTCTAAAATTCAGGCATGGATTAATTTTCAGCAGGTCAGCTTGTAATAAAAAAAATGTTTAAACTTGTTAGAGAGAGGCATATCACTGAAAGTAAAGGAGATTCAGAAGTCTAGGAAATTAATTTTATTAATCCAATATGGCTTATATCTGCTCTTTCACATGATTTTTAGTTTATTCTGTTTCTAAACCCACTAAATACTAGTGAGGGGAACAGCAGTGACTTCTGGATCTACCCCTTTTGTCTCTTTTCCAATTTACTGCTGTGGAGTAACAAGCCAGCAGATACGCAATGCCATTGTAGGCACCAGAGACGACAACTTGAAATGCATAATAAAAATTCTGTTTATTAGATTTGTCCTTCTGTGATTAAAAACATATCTTAACAGCAGACATCTGTGGGACAACTTACGCGGTTCCTTATTGTCTTGGTATGTGAGAAAATACGACAGGCTGTGTTGCTCAGCCTTGTTAGACCCTCGTACGTTGTGGATGCACAGGAAATTAAGCATATGCTCCGTGGTGGAGTCGTAATAACATGTAAGTTTGGTGTAATCTGTTGAAATGAAAAAGTGCTATTCCTTGTGCTGTGCCCTATGGAAAGTAAAAGAAGGGAATGGTTAGAGCCTTCTTCTCTTGCCTGATTTCATGTGATATATTTGATTGGCTGTGAATCAAGTTTGACAGAAAAAATAAGTGTGTGATAAGCAGCATGTTAACATAAAAATAATTTTGCAACTGCTCCTTTGAAGCCTGGTACCATGGCCGTTTCATGATGAGATCACTATAAAGAGCAGTTACAGAGCACAGCACTGCTTTCACTAATTTTCACAAGAGAATTTAGATTATTTCTTTTGCCCTCAGTAAACATACTTCTTTCAGGCTTCCTTAAATGGATACCTCTTTCCTTAGCATAAGTAGTTTTCTCTCTGTGAGCACAAGTAACCAATCTTTTGAAAGGTGACTTCTTTGAAGTCAAAATAGCAAAATAGCACTGTGGGCTGCCAGCATGCAGCAGACTTTGTGTGTTCTTTCAAAGCAAAAAAGACCTTCATTGTTATAGCAAGGCATTTCTGAAACATCCAAGGCCAGCTCTGTGTTTTGCAAGTAAATATTCAATGATGCCCATGAAAAAAGTCACGAAGGACATAATATTTATTTACATACGCATGGTACATCTGAAGTTTGTGTGCTACAAGGATATCAAAACAAGTAAAAAGCTTTATGAGCTACAATTTCAAAATGTTGAAGATTCATATGAATAGAAGTATATCCAAATTTATGATACAGAATGTTTAAATCTTCATGTTTCATGACACAAAGCAGCCTCTATGGAATTTTAGGAAGGAACTCATCTGGAGTATAAATATAGAATTTCCTGCTGAAGTACTGGGCTATTTTTCCCCAAATCCAAGTCAAGGATAGACTACATAAGAGCAGTGGGCTACTGTTTTGATATGTTGTGGGGATTACCACAGAACTGTATCTCCATATGCTTCTAAGAGGACATATATTTATCCTATCCTTGCTGACAACCCGGGAGCTGCAGTAAGTACTGAATCCTTTTTATGGTGAATACCATACCATCAAAGCACTAAGATTCAGAAATGGGGCTTTGTGTCTTTCCAGGATGTGGACAACAACTGAGGTTAAGCCGCTAGAACTCAGGTCTTGCATCAAGGTAACGGGATCAGTAACCAAGAAATACGGAAGAGAAGGTATATGCTGGGCAGTTATCAGTCTGCCTCCTCAGGACTGATGATCATTCCTGCAAAAATGTTCATCATCACCAACTAAGTGGTGGCTTGTCCATTTCTTGACCTTCTCAAGCTGACACTGGAGACATACGGAATACCTGTTGGTAAATCAGAATGTGATAGTTTCAATACCAGAGCAACTAGATTAATTCTATGCCCTGTGGTATACATGTTTTAGAGAATGTGGAAGTCAAGCTGGATAACTTTATGATGTTTTCTTGCTGTTTATGAGTAGGTATGAGAAAGGCCTAAGAGAATGCCCTCCCTAGTGGTTGTGTCTGGCTCCAAAGAGTTAATTTCAGTAGGCATTTCAGCTGGATTCACTCTCTTAGCTGTATCTAGACTGAGTGATAGAGAAATTCCTTGGAGCTAAGATGAGTGTAATGTGAAGAAAAGTCAACACATGCTGTGAGAAATCTGGGTTGTCTTTTTCAGTGTTTAACTTTGTAAGTTGTATGAATGAAGAGCTTTCTTCCTGAGCCAGTGCAAGTGGTGTAGTAGCATATGTAACAATGGGCTTTTGGACTTGGCAAGGAGTTAGTGAAGAAGGTTGAGAAATTCTCTGGGAAATGATGAAAAAGAGGCTAATACCTAGCAAGTACGGAGGACTTCTGTCTGATTTGTAGGCCACAGGCTAGAAGCTCCTTTGGGTTATGTTTTACTGAACTACATGAACTAAAAGGTGTTTATTTTTTATAAGTTTTGGAACTTTTCTTTTTCCAAAGACTTCTAAACAAATGTTTGCTAGTCAATCTGCAACTTCTATACACGGTACAAGTATTTTTCCATCCACAAGATTTCCTTTCCCCATGTTTTTGTTTAATTTTCCCTGTGTCTGATTAAGCAGGTGAATTACTTTGTGTATAACTAGTATATTTTTCTTAAAAAGAAGACCTTTGATAGTGCTCAGTTCTGACAAATTTAGTAACTGTATATGCTACCTGATGTCAAAACAATTTACCTATTTTTTTATAGCTACAGCTAAAGCTGTTTTTTATGGCTACTTGAGCCCAAATAAATATTCCTGACTAAGTGGATCAAGATAAACCACAATCTGTAGTTGCTTCTTTCAACAAATACTACATTGGAACAGTCATTTGCCCATTCATGGGTTTTCTGGCTCCTTTCTTATTAGACATTATCCAGCAGCTAACAAAAAAGTCTAGAATAAGCTTGCGCTTGCTTTTGGACCTTGGTCAAATCTGACCATATTCTGATAAGGAAGATTTAAAGCAGCAGGTATGTACATAAACTGTACATATTCAAGTAAACCTGCGGGGACAGATGTAACAGCCAAACAGCACAGAGGTCCTGCTTTTCTGATGTAGGCATGGTAAAGATGAAAATCCCAAACTTTCCTCTTTTGATCTAAGGAATTTAGAAGATATCACCTAGGAAACCTTTGGTAAAACCAGGAATTGTTCCTACTCCTCCAGAATCTGGCTACCATGAAGATACTTATTTTGTCTTTACTGATTGACTTAGTGATCCAAGGCGGGGGTTGCCTAGTGTAAGAAAGAAATGTAGACTCTGGTCCTGAACATAGTTGTCTCATTATCTTCATTTTCATTACAGAACTGGAAAGATCTAGTTCTTTTATTTTCTTTCTTTCTTTCTCTCTCTTTTTTTTTTTTTTCCTGGAAGGGGAAAACCCCCTACTTTTTGGTGTGCCTCCTGGCTTTTAATAATACCACTGGCTTCTTTGCCTTGCAGTGAACCAGTTCCACAAGGAGATTGCCACATCAGATTATTTTTTTGCTTCATTTCCAGGCAGTGTTATTTAATATACATCTGCTATGTAATAGATGCAAAAAACCGAAATGATTTTCAGTTGCGTTAGTCTTTATTGGATCTGACCTCTGGTCTAGAAGGTGAAGGGAGAGTGGAAAATGAAAGCTGATTTGATATTAGCCCACTATTCATATTAGAAAAAGTAAATGCTTTTGCGGTTTTCCTTACAGAGGTGTCTTTATTCATTTGACATGCCTTTAATAACTAATTCTAGTTGTCTGGTTGCCAAGATAGATTTCCTACAGGCAGACTTAAAAGTGATTTTGTCCTCTTTGAATGCATGGCTTCAAATGATCCCAGAACAGCAAACATTAAACTTCCCCCTAGACCTCGAGATTTTCTGAAGCCCTGCAATAACATAAAAGGATAAGACTATTAGAAAAAAATAAATACATGAATTAAGCATGCTCCATATGATATGAGCAGGACAATAAAACTCCTTGTTTTTCTGTGCTAGCTATCTTCTTTCTAGTGTTGGACATATGCTATGGATTTCTCACCATGCCCATTTTATGGATTTTGGTATTGCCATTCACAGATGCCTGGGGATGAGAATGCTCTCATTTGAGAGCAAGGAGCCAACAGACCCCAAACCCTTTCCTTTCACAGATGGTTTTGACAGTGTTTCTTTCTCACATTATCACAGATCTTTAAATATCCATCCGGTATGTCTATGAACATATGTAAAGCTGGCACGTGAACTGTGAAGTAGGATGCCTTCCTAGAGATTTAACTGTTCTTTGCACATAAAACACTTTTAGAAGCAATTTTCAAATGTTACTTCATACAAAATCAAATTGAGCTTGGGTCTGCTCGTTGCTTAGAGAAAGAACAGGAGAAAATGTTGTAATTTTCCTTCCAACGCTTGTGATTCTGTGTGAGTCTGTGTGTGATTTTTAGGTATGGACTCACACTGTCAAGGGTTATGTCTGCTATGGGGTTGTACCCATACATTTTGGGTTAAGTTTGATTAAACTTTGGAATCCACCCGCTCTTTGGGTTACTGAAGTCCAATAAGATATTAATTACATGTAATTACTACAAAGCTTTTTACTTCAGCTAAATTTTAAATGAGCTTGGTTTGGTAATAGAAGGAACCTTTCAGCTCAGGAGGACTCAGACTTCATTCTTTGTCTGAGGATCTCAGTGTTGCCATAGACAGGCTGTGTCTAGTGATCAGGTCACCTTATTCAGTGCAAGGAGTTTCATCTCTGTCCTGCATTTCAGTGAGCAGACAGACCCATCCCAATCTCTCCCTGAAGTTGAGCCTTTTGAGAGGTGATTTCACAGGATGCGACACACTTTTCCTCCCAGGCCATGCCCACCAGATATTTCTCTATTTTCCTTTGGCAAGCTCTTTAGGCTCTGTTGACAAGAACAGTATGTTTTGACATAAGAGATCACAGCAATAGCTTATGCAATGCCCATGTATTTCCATTTCACTGTAGAAAATACCTTGCAGTCCATCCTGTTAAGCTTTTTTAATGGGTACATCACAGTGATGGCTCAATAGCATTATGTGATTGGTTTGAAGACATGAGTCTGTAGAAACAACCATAGAAGACCCATTTCTGGCAGCTGAACACACAGTTTACATCAGAAGTTCTTGTTGTTTCTCCTTCCATACATTATTTTATATCTCGTATGATGCAATTTAATCTCCTTTCTGCTAATTGAGCGACCTCAAGGCCTTTTGACATGTCATTTTGACAGTTCTGTACTGCCAGTATCACGGTCATCAGCAAATTTTGTCAGCACAGTTTCATGTCTTTATGCTAAGGGCACTGCTGTAAATATCAAACATGCTCAGTCCCAACTGTGTACAACTCCATGAGTAGCCTCTGATGGAGCTGATAATACTTCTCAGTTCCTCCTCTTAGGCAGTTCCCTGTCAATCCTGGTTTTGGGGTTTTTTTTTGTTTTTTTTCCCCCCAGTTTTCCTTATAATTTATACCCTGACCTTGTACTGAATGTTTACAGTAGCATCAACAGGTGAGATCTTCCTTTCTCTGGGAGACGGGTTTACTTTCTAAATGAAGCTACAAGATTTGTCTGGATGATCTGTCTTTGGTAAAACCATGTTCCTTATTACCACATTTTGTATATAACTCCAGATCACTATTTTACTGCTTAAAAATTTGTAGCTTCCTTGGTACCCACGAACCAGTAAAGGTTGGGACCACTATATGACTCAGTTCCCTTGGAAACTCTCAGTGGTGCAGGGAGCCTGTGACATAAGCTAAATTTCATTTTTAGAGAAAAGCAAAGTCACGCTAGACCTCCTTTGCTGCAAAAGCAGGTTGTTTTTATGCCAGGGATATGATAAATGATTGCACGTGAAACAGCCTGCAGCTTATGACATTACCCTGCCAAAATAAAACTATGAAAGCTAGCTTGCACAGTACAAACCTGCTTAAGGAACTGCAATTTTAAAAGTAGAGCAGTTGTTTTGAAATGCAATTAAATATTTTGGAAAGTTTCTAATAAATGTTGTATTATTTTTACAGGACACTGATTCTCACGCCATGCAAGTTATAGCCATTTAATTGTATTTTATGTGGTATCAAACTTTCTGCCAAAATGTGGTGTTGGAATGTTTTTCGTTGTTACGGGTCTATCAACATTACATCATTTACTCACTGCATCATGTGTGACACACATGTCTCTGTTTAACCTTTACAGTTAGGATATTTGAGCCTGCTTTAATCAAATGTTATACTACTAAATGGGTGTTATTCTTTAAAGTTTCCTTGCTGAGCAAACAGGTCTGAGTTTTCATATGTCCACCCACTAGAGGTTGCTATCAAATTTAATAGAATCATAATTACTGACAAATTGGCATGTACTAGAGGCCAAAATTTAAACGTGACTGGCTTTGTTCTGTTGCCTTAACCCTTGTTTCTCACACAAGCATCCAAAAGCCGTAGACTGGAAGATGCATGTCCATACTCTCAGGAAACCGGTAAGACCAGTGGCTTCTTTGCAGGAGACAGAATGGGAAAAGGCTGAAGTTGTTCAAATGTGCACACATCTTCCTCCCAATTGTCATGGTTTAACCCCAGTGAGTAACTGAACACCATGGAGCCGCTTGCTCACCACTCCGCCCTAAGGGTATGGGGAGGACAATGGGGAAAAAAACCCCTCATAGGTTAAGATTAAGACAGTTTAATAGGATAACGAAGGAAGAAAATTAATAATAATAATAATAATAATAATAATAATAATAATAATAATAATAAATAAAGCAAGAGATGCACAAATGCAGTTGCACACCACATGCAGAAGAAAAGAACCCAATGCCCAGTCTGTTTCCAAGCAGCGATCCCACCTCCCGACCAGCTTCCCCAGTTACATATGGAGCGTGACGTGACGTGGCAGGAATATCCCTCTGGCCAGCCTGGGCCAGCTCCCCTGGCTGTGCTCTCCCAGCTTCTTCTGCACCTGGCAGGGCCTGGGAAGCTGAACAGTCCTTGGCTTAGTGCGGACACTACAACTACCCAGCAACAACTAAAACATCAGTGTGTTATCAACATTATTCTCATACTAAATCCAAAACACAGCACTGTAACAGCTGCTAGAAAGGAAATTAACTCTGTCTCAGCCAAAACCAGGACACCCTTATAGAGGGCATCTATGGATGCCCGCAACACACTCTGCCACTTCTTCACTGCTACTGATCTCGAGCAGAGACAGGCACTCCCACTGAAAAGCCCTTTCAACGCTGCTGTGTGCAAAGCCTTTGGGGTTGGATTTCACCACCTCAGGATAACAGAACAAGATTTCCTCAGTTAATGATCAGCACAGTGTGCTACCAGTAACCTATTCCTCTGGGACCTTTCTTCTGGCATACCTTGATTAAGCCGATGACTATTTCTCCATTCTGAACGTTAGGTGACAAGTTACGCAGCAATTTATGTCATCTTTTGGGAAACTCGGGTAACTGGGAAGAGTTCCTTTGGTGAATGTGACTGTTGGTAGCGTGGGAAGAGATAAGCTTTACAAGCACCTTTCAGAACAGAAGGAAATCATAACCTACGTAAAGAAAAGCTTTGGCTTAGGAAACCCTCTCCTTCCTCTCCCTGTGCTCGGTCTCCACAGGTGTTTGTCAGCTATGCAAATGTATCAGATACACACATAGCAAAGACTATCCTAAAAAGCAGGTACAAGACTATGGTGAGATTCCTATCGAATTTCTACTTCCATTTTTTTTTCAGTAAAATTTGAAAGACAGTGTACTGCAAATCCCAGGCCAGAACCTGAACACGGAGGTAGTGCTGCAGTGCTGTACTGGAAGGACACCAAACATCCCCTAGACATGCCATTGATGTAGACCCGCCTTGCGCAGAGTTCTCTGAAGGCAATGAAAAGGGCTTCCTGGGGCATTTTGGTGTGGCTCTGAAGCAGAAGAATGGGGCTATTGAAGTCAACCTGATTTCACTTGCTTAAAGTAAGTGCTGTGCTTAGGTATGCTGTGGAGTTTGAGCTAAAGGTTCAGTGCTGATGTTAGTCAGACCAGCAGAATCGCCTTGCACGACTTCTAAAAGGAAAGCTCCAAATCCAAAGCCCTTTCCCACAGATTCCTGCACTTTGAGCTTCTTCTGCACTGTCCAAATTGACATATAGACTTCAGGAAGGCCAGTTTAAATCCACTGTGAAACAAATGGAGACAGCCATTTGCTCGTCTGGATCCTAGAAGAATCTTTGCATCAAAGGTATTATATATAGATAACCACCTCCAACTCTGTTTTCCCAGGAAACAAGGAAAACAGAGCATGGGTGAACTATCAAGTTAATGATCCTCTCTAGACTACAGGCGTTTGGTTTACATACGTACAGATTACAAACAACATTATAAAAAGTGTATTTTGCCAGACGGTATGTTTGTAAATACTAAACATTAATTGAGAAAGCCTGTTACCTATGAACCTGCATGAAGCCAGAGGAGTTATTGGAGGGTGGGGTGTGGGGGGGTTGGCTGGTTTATTGCTTGACTAATCAAAACATTTCAGTGCCATTAATTATGCTCAATGACTAAGCCTGTATGTGGGTTAAAGACTTAAAAATTATCTGATTTGCAGCTCTTTTCTATTTCATTTTGTAGGTAGTGTAAGTGATACTGTGTCATGAGAAAATGTATACAGCACTGATAAATCCATAAAGTATTTGACCTTTAATCAATCCTAATATTTTCAATCCACAGAGCCTGCTTAAATGCCTGTAACCTTGGCCCTTCCACTCCCATTCATCACAATTACTGTTTGAGCTGTCTGATGCAATGCACAAAGCATTGCATGTTGACATCCAATATTTTATCATTAATAAAATAAAAAAAAAACAGTAAGAAACATTCCAAGTATTTTTGCTGTTCTGATATTTTCCAGTGCAGTGCAGTGCTCAGGAGGGGAAAAGGAACAGTTTTGATTTATGTTAGTGCTAGCAGATACTGTTAATTAGTGTTTACTGCTAGCAGAATGTAGATAGAATTGATTCTGTAAACAACTTGATTCTTGAGGCTATGCTAATTTCCAGTAATTGTTAACTTTTTCATACTGAGAATAGCGTTTGTAAAACGGTCAGGTAGACAGCATGGATTGCATCTTAAACAAGAGTTTAAGGAACCTTGAACAGTAATAAGCAGGAATTAAGAGAGCTTTGGACCAAACCATGCAGACCTTATTCATGCTGGAATACACGAGTTAGGGCTAGTAGGATTGTTACAAAAAAAATCTAACATTTTCTCCCATCCCCCATGACTTTTATTATTGTCTTGATCAAAGAACACTGCAGTGATGGATGGAAATACTAACAAAGTTTACCCACAGAGGGGCTGGTTTCCGTAGATGGATGAATGATTCAATGCAGAGACCACTGGACTCCTCGTGAAGGAGCTTGCAGTTCTACTGCGCGCCCAGGCAGTTGCTTTATGTTTCTGGGGCTTTTTACCCTTTGTGCGCCTTGTCAGTGAAAATTTCAAGAGTTTTTTCTTGGACAGACTTCTTCCACGCATGTTCCTGTGCCAAGTACGAAGAATAACACATTTGGATTGAGATAAGTATGATAAAAAGAAATATTACTGAAATTTTCTCTTGTGTCGCATTGACTTTCACATTACCTATGATTCATAACCCCCGTGAGGCAGTAGGTGCTGCCCGGGATTTTTGCAGAAAAGAAACTTCCATTTTCTTTTCATTCTGAATGAAAAATGAGTCCTTGGACCTCTCCTATATAAAAGCATTATTTGGATATGTTAAGGCGCTGCTATCTGTCCAGTTTCAGATCTATAATATACTCCTCAGACCTCTTGCACCCAGTACCAAAATACTCTTTCATTAAAATAATAGAATCATTTCAGTTGAAAAGACCTATAAGATCATCAAGTCCAACCACTAACCTAACACTGCCGAGTCCACCACTAAACCATGTCCCTAAGTGCCACATCAACATGACTTCTAAATACCTCCAGGGATGGTGACTCAACCATTTCCCTGGGCACCCTGTTCCAAGGATTGACAACCCTTTGGGTGAAGGGATTTTTCCTGATATCTGATCTACGAGCATTTTATATATATAGCTGTCTTCATATGTACGCCTTTATATACACGCATTTACATGTGTATATCTTTCAGAATAAGGAGGTGTCATGACTGCTTCGGCGGTGAAAGTTCAGAAGTGCAAAGAAATGGCAACATTAATGTTGTTATACATGCAAGTTCTATCTTAGCTGGAAGGGTTTTATGTTCTCTTTCTCCATCGTGTAGGTTTTTCTTAGCATAGTTTTCATATGTCTTAACAATTTATTAGCAGGAATTACACTTTTAACTGAAATAATGAAAAAATGACATGGGAACATGATCTAAGTCCCCCCTCTCCTCCCATGATATTTCTCTGTTGTTTTTCCAGCTATTTTGCCAATCCAAACAAAATGATTATAACCGAGCACTGATGTGTAAGAATTAGCATGATATGTCTCTGCAACGCTGGATGGAAGAATGAGCATGACTTCATTTTTACTGCAGTTACCCTGTAAACTCTTTTTGCCTCTGCAGTTTTCTGTGGGTGGAAATTTCACAGGAATGCAGTGGAAAGATTACAGACTTTCTGGCCAGGTTGATCACTAGCCTCTCTGACATCCTGCCTCTGTTGACAAGACTGTTTGATATTAATTACAAGATAAAAATCTCAGCCTGCTCTGGAGAGCTCAGTGATCACATCATTTGGGTGCAGTAAATATGAACTGTGGCATTATTGTACGCAGGGTCCCCACAGACTAAAAAGTGCCATACCTTCAGTTCCAAATAAAAGAGGTCCTGAGAGAACGTTTTAGGTGTAGGAGCAGGCAAAATTGGTTAACTTTGCTGTCTTCAGTGAAACTAGAGAATGCTAAAGGAGCTGATAACCCATTCCTAAATAATAACTGTGGCAGCAGTTCCACTCTGCTGAGCATTGAGTATTCTTAACTGCCAGAAGAAAATGGCTAATCATCAGAACTCATGTTTTCTGCCATTCATGCAGAAGATGTGAAGTTCGAGAGGTCCCAAAGAACACCCATTCCCTTTACTTCATTTACACACAAAACTCCCATTGTGTAGATTTTGCACATTTTTATAGGCCTTAATCAGATAGTATTTGCAGTTTTGTTTGAACTTGGCATAAAATGGAGTAGCAAAGGTTTTTGTCTGTGTCTATGCTGATAAGGTTTTCCATGATGGAAGCTGTGCAAAGAGGACATCTTAATAGCAGTTCCAGGTACAAGTTTGAAAATAGTTGAATTTAGGTTGGAAAGCTTTTCACAGTTTTGTGGAGCCATTAGGTCTTCTCCATGCAATGATGTAGGATACTAGAAGTAGCCACAGATATTTACCAGTATGTGGCTAAGTTAACTTGTTTTCCATACAGTGGCTACCTGCATGAAGTCTATGACTCTACTTGTGTTTCTATAACCTCTTGCACATTGCCCTGTAGAGGTAAACCCCTAAAAGAAGCTCTTCTTGTGGTAGCACCATACGACTGAAGAGGCTTTGGTCTGTGGGACTGTTTGGACTGTACTTGTGTTTCTATAACCTCTTGCACATTGCCCTGTAGAGGTAAAC
Organism: Psophia crepitans; assembly: GCA_013399095.1. Taxonomy (NCBI): domain Eukaryota; kingdom Metazoa; phylum Chordata; class Aves; order Gruiformes; family Psophiidae; genus Psophia; species Psophia crepitans. The sequence goes on along the minus strand of VWZZ01004976.1, from coordinate 1,950,219 downwards.
CCCTAAAAGAAGCTCTTCTTGTGGTAGCACCATACGACTGAAGAGGCTTTGGTCTGTGGATCAGCAGATGTGACATACTTGAGTACTGTGACCTCTCCCTTCCTCTCTTTGACTGTGCAGATATATACATCCTCTAAGAAATCTGTTGTTCTTGGCCACTGTAGCTCCTGTTATTAGTTCCATATTTTAAGGAAAACACAGTGATTGTATTTGTGAATAGGATTTATTATTCCATAGCTTTTGATTGTTCAGAATTCAATCTGCTGCTGAAACTGCTTTTTGCTGCTTTATGTCAGAGATGCGATGCTGGTGAGACTGATGCCTTGTCATAGACCTGTATCCATTAGTTTCATTGCACATTGAACATATAGCTCCTACTGAAGTGCTCGTTTATTACTGGATGAAATTGTGCTGGTTCTCTAGGAATAGAGCTGTGAAAAAATGTCGCTGGAAGGGTTTACACGGGAAGTAAATAGGCTGAACTCAAGAATGGGCAGGGTGTAAGTGGTGAATGAATCCCACTGTCTGATACAGTCCTTCATATAGGCAGAAGTTATGACGGGGTTTCTGAGCATCTTCATGTGGCAGCCGTTTCTCCTGAAGCCAGCCTGCCTTTTAAATCCCCACGCCATTGTGCAGAGGAACTGTTCAAGCTGAGGTGAGACTCCCTTTTTGAGGACATGCAGGTGGGCATAAGTTTGCTCCTCAGACAAGTATTTGGGACATCAATAATAGTGTTGCCTGAGGAAATGGAGCAAGATTCATCCCTCGTACTCAACTCCCTTCTCCCTTGCGTGTGTTTCCTTCGTGCTCAGAGCCAGCGTTCTTTCCCCTTCTCTGCCTCCTGTTTCCTTTCAAATCCAACACTCATTTGAAAAAGCCAGCCATATACAGACACAGAAACTGTTTATCTTGGTAGAGCGAGCATTATCTTTGCTGTTCAGCTTTTTACCTGAAGTTGTTTGTGTCTCCTTTTTCTGAACTTAACTCATTTCCTTGAGGCTTGTTGCCTAACAGCCTGACTTTTTATCCAGATACTAAATTCATGGCAGGCGACCTTCCACTGTAACCTCTTTCTATCACAGTCTTTTTTTCTGAATTCTTGTTTGTTGTTTTTTTTTGTTTGGTTTTTGGGGTTTTGTTTTTTTCCCCCCTAAATTCTCCTTTTGAGGAAGTCCTGCAGTTGGTTTTGGAGGTCAGTGGCCTAGGACAGGTTATTCCTAACTGCTCAGCAAGTATATTCTCAGTCAAAGTGTGGTTCCGGACCAGAGAAGAGAGACCTGGTAATGTGGTAACAGTAATCTCTGAAGATGAGCTGAAGTTCATTTATTCCTGCATGAATTTTCCCTAGGTTTATACTGAATTTTCTAACTGCAGTTCTTTCTTTCAGATGTTAAGCTGAATGATCTCCCAAGGGTAGGGCCAAAGGAAATGCATTATCACTTTTCCAGTGCCTTTAGTGTTTAAAAGGTTTTACAAGGATCTAGTTAAACAGGATTCTTTGTGTGTGTTCTGACTTGGAAGTTTAGGGTGTCCCCCTTCCTCCCATTTTGTGCAAAGGGAAGGGAGAGGTAAGAAGGTATATTTCACCCAGCAAGGCAAAAAATGTTCCTTTTGAAGATATTTATGAATATGGTGTGGTATATGAAGGTCCTCTCCTGAAAATTCCTATAAATTTTCTTAGCACTGTCCTTGGGAACCTTGAAGTAAAAATATATGCAAGTTTTAGTCTGTAGAGCTGCTGGATGTGTCCTGTGAGCTTGGCACGTTCCTGCAGACTTACCTCCCCTCAGCAGAAAAAGAGAGTTGTGTGGGTAGTGCTGCATCATGCAGGAGGGTCAGTAAACCATGTGCTGGGTTGGCCCTGGCTGGAGGCCAGATGCCCCCCAGAGCTGCTCTGTCACTGCCCTCCTCAGCTGGGCGAGGGGGAGGAAATAAAATGAAGGCTCGTGGGTCAAGATAAGGGCAGGGAGATCCCTCAGTAATTACTGTCATGGGCAAAACAGACTTGACCTGGGGGAAATTAATTTAATTTATTACCAATCAAGTCAGATTAAGGTAATGAGAAATAAAGCCAAATCTTAAAAATGTCTTCCCCCCACCCCTTCCTTCTTCCTGGGCTCAACTTCACTCCTGATTTCTCTACCTCCTCCTACAGAGGGACAGGGAATGAGAGAACGTGATTCATCACACATCATTTCTGCTGCTTCTTCCATGGAGGGGGACTCCTCACACTCTTCCTCTGCTCCAGCATGGAGTCCCTCCCACAGGAGACAGTCCTCCATGAACTTCTCCTGCATGAGTCCTTCCACGGTGTACTGGGTCAGGCGAAGCTGGAGTTAATTTCCCCGTAGCAGCCCTTACAGTGCTGGGCATTGGTAGCAGCAAGGTGCTGATAACACACCAGTGTTTTGGCTGCTGCCGAGCAGTGCCGGCACACATCAAGGCTGTGTCTCCAACCCTTCTTCCACCCCCTCAGCAGTAGGCTGGGGGTGGGCAAGATCNAGGAGCAGCCTGCTCCAGCATGGGTCCCCCATGGGGTCACAAGTCCTGCCAGCAAACCTGCTCCAGCATGGGCTACTCTCTCCACAGGGCCACAGGTGAATTTCTGCCTCACCATCAACCTCCATGGGCTGCAGGGGGACAGCCTGCCTCACCATGGTCTTCTCCATGGGCTGCAGGGGAATCTCTGCTCTGGCACTTGGAGCACCTTCTCCCACTTCTTCTTCACTGAGCTGGGTGTCTGCAGGGCTGTTTCTCTCACATCTTCTCACTCCTCTCTCTGGCTGCAATTGTATAGGGTTCCTCCCCCGCCCCTTCTTAACTCTGTTATCCCAGAGGTCCTACCATCATCACTGATGGGCTTGACCTTGGCCAGCGCCGGGTCTATCTTGGAGCCATCTGGCATTGGCTCTATGAGACGTGGAGGAAGGTTCCAGCAGCTTCTCACAGAAGCCACCCCTGTAGCCACCCTGCTACTAAAGCCTTGCCATGCAAACCAAATACAAACTCAAATAAGATGATACAGCTCTGCCCGGAATTGGTAATAAAATGCAACCTGCATTCAAGTTTCTATGAACGAAATGATACAGTTGCTTTCCAATAGATGAGTCTACAGAGGCATGGTCGTTGTTCATGTCCACACATATTTGTATGTGGCAGCTTAATCATTCAAATATCAATAGCTCAGAAACAAAAATCAAAGTAAATATGTTTTCCTTCATTTGAATCCTGTAAACTGTTTGTAGCTGTTACTTCAACTGTGATGTGGGAATATTCTGTAAAAGGAGAGGAAGCTTCATGGGCTAAAGTTCAGTTCCTACCTGTTCCTCCAGCAGTGGTTTACAGCAGTGGCTTGTGCATATGTGGAGGGGCCTGAGTTTTCCCCTGCTAAACTCACAGAGCTCCAGGAAGCCTGGGCTCGTACAAGTAAGTACCTTATATGTATTTTATACTGGTGCTAAGTGAATGTGAAGCATGCCTGTGCGTGTAGACCTTTGGACAAACATACTGCGGTGGTTGATGAACTTTATTTTTGGGGCTCACACTGTCTGGGTTACATAGGGTTGGGGGGGGATGCTATGTTCCCCAGGGCAACACGGGGAATTCTGGAGGAACCTGTTCATCTCCTTTTCCAACCCCCTGACATATTCAGTGTATTGGAATCCATCACACAAGGGTTTCTCCAGGTACAGGGCCATCACTCCCTGCTGGTGTGTGCATTTAACCCACCTTTCTCGTCCCACATGGCAGTGGCTCTGTAATTTTCATAGATTTGATGTTCCAGAAATACCATCAAAGTCCTGTGTCACCGTGAGATTTCACACACACAGAGTCATAAGATTTGAAAACATACAAGTCCATGAGCAACAGTGCCCAACAACCTTGTGGTGCGCTCTGATATAAATGCATGAAGCTGTGGTTGAACCTTCCTTTATTTCAAATATAGGTGAAGTTAGTCAGAGGTCTATAAAGCTGTTAAGAAGGGATTCAGTAAAACTATATGAGAGGATGCATTTAGCACTGTTTTCTTGGGAAGCTAGATATTGTATAATTAATCCCTTTTTTCTGGCTTTGCTTCTGATGCCTTCAGGTGTGTTTGGGTCATATATTCAAGTTTTCCTCATTACCACATGGGACAGAATTTACATTCCTGTAAAGCAATAAAGAAAAACCAAAAACCTGCTCTTGCTTCCAGAAGCTGAAGATGTAAAGAAGCCACCAAACACTTAAGCCTCGTAGTAGAGTACTGAGTTGGCAATGCTGCTGCTGTTCTCTTATACCAGGATATACAATGCATGCTCCCACAGAAAGCAACAGAGTTCAGCTTCCAGAGAGCACACCCAGACTTCTCGAGGAAACCCAGCAACCACAGCAAAGCAGCGGATTGAAAGGATCCCCTAATGAGTGAATATATCCAGGGCTCTTAGTTACCCATCTGCTGTTTTGCCAGCAGATATCAGTATCTGTGTCCAAGCGGCAAGCGAGAATGAGAGAGAAAAAGCATTTCTTTACTCATAAACGACAGGCAGATTTTGGAATGCCTGCTGGAGTATATGTGCATTATTAGACACATTTTTAATTCTTTTGTCAACCTCTATTAGGAGGTTGTTTCACTTCAGTGCAAATTAAAACACGAGTTTTCACCTTCCTATGTTCTCTTTCTTCCTTGCACATTTTTTTAATGTGTTGCTTGATCATGGCCCCTAGAAAAATATAAAAGCCTTTAACTGTCTGAATTGAACTACTGTGGCCTTTCTTGTCAAAAAGAGCTCCTGGATTTATTTCTGTGTACATTGACACTATAAAATGTTACTCTCTCTTCTCTCTTCTGCAGGCAAAGAGCTATAATAATCAAGTTTCATTGTCATTTCAACCTTTGTTCTAAAACATTATGATGTGTAGAAAATTGATTAACTGGAATTTAGCATATACAACAAAAGGAAACTTTGTTGAAATCCAGAGGGCCATTTCTGTTCATTTGATAAATGTATTAGTTTCTTTGGTTTCCTGAATTACCAGGTAAAGGGCAACATTTTCCAGATCTAACTAATTTCACTGAAACATATGAAAGACAAATACCAGAAGTCAAATCTAACATATTCTTCCCAGGGGCCTTAAAAAAAACCCACCCCAAACTCTTTATTTTGAAAAGCTAAAGTAAGAGTTCAAAATTAAATGGATGATTCATGGGAGATATGTGAGCTGAACAACACATCAAGCTGTTGTACCAGCTGAAATGGCCTGGGTTTTCTCAGCACCATTAAAGAAAAGAAACAAGAGGTGAAAAAAATAGATTGCTGCTTTATTCCATCTACACAAGCGTCACCGTATCTCAGGTTCTCAACAAACCAGACCCTCTGCGATGTGTTCGCTGTGCAAGGGTGAGGGCACTTAGCTTCAGAGACAAGTTTTGCTTCCTTTGTTTCTCACAGGCGTGGAGTAGCTGAGCGTTGGACAGGGTCCGCAGGAGCATGCTGCTCAGCACTGGTGGCCCTGCAAAGCCTTTACTCACAGTGGCAATCCTGCTGCTTCCACAGCTGCAGCTCTGCGCTCATATGTTATTCCTCAATAAACCTATTCCCTCCTGCTGCCGTTTTCCTGGATGCAGAGCGCAGCAGAAGGCTACAGTCCCATCCTAAGGAAATTCTTGGATGTGTAGACAACTGCCTTGCAGACTCCTGATCTCATGGTCACATGCCAAGGTACCTACTGGGGTTTGCCATGAATCTTGCAAGTGTGAGGGATACAGCAGCCTCTGCAGTGAAGTAGCAGGAGGAAAAAAGCGATTGTAACTAACAGAAATATTAGTTATCAGTTCCCTGATGTGATCATAGCATGTTTCTTACTGAAGGTAGTTAAAGAAGAAATAATTTTCTTGTGTCTGATATGGCAGAATGTAAACATGGTAAAAATTATAGCACACGCTACTGCTTTTTTTCTTTGAATAGAAATAATTGTAAGCAAATGTAACTGTTCCCAACGGGGCAAATGAGAATCCTTAATTCAATCTTCTATATGAGGTACATTATAGTCCCTAGCAAGTATTAACTTCTGCCTCTTGATGCACAAAAGATCCCTCTTGCCAGTGTCAGTCACATTTCAGTCTAGACAAAATAGATTCTAGGTGTCGAAGGAAGAAACAATGGCATCTGAGTGCCTCCTGGAGAACATTCAGATCTTGAGCATATTTTGTTTTGTGCTGGAGTTGAATTTGATGTGATAGGTCTGGAAAAATATAGAGCTGACAGTCTATATACACAACCAGGTTTTCAGTCCGCACGGGTAATGAGACCCAAGCACCTAGCCACTTTTTTCATGCCTCTGTCAATTTAGAGTGCATTTTTAAATGAACAGTGGGGTTATTTGGGTCTATTAATTACAGTAATTGTTTCCTGCGTGGAAACCACATGTATGAGATATGAAAGGCGCGTGTGTGTGAGAGGGAACGCTGGCCTGTGTGAGACTGGTGCAATTCCCCTTTGAAGATTTTTTTTTCTCCCTAGAGAGGGAGCTTGTAATGAGCAACAACATTTACACTGAAGACTTCAATGCTCCTTGTTGCCCCATCGTTGCCTTGCCTTTCACATGGAGATTAAAGCCAGTGGTTGAAGCTGCTCCTCCTTTTCCCATGTGGCTGATATAAATTCTACATCAAATAGAAAGGAGGAAGGGTAGGTTTGGCTGTCAGCGAAAAATGAAGGAGAAGTCTGACAGCAGCAGGAGCAGGGGCTCAGTTCTCATTAATCTGGAGGGCACCAGAAGAGTAAAAAGAAAACCCCGGGAAGATGCCTACTGTGCCCTGTAAACAAAGAGCCTGTGATTGGCATAATAAGAAGAGCAGCATCGATAAGTACATGGGAAAATGTTTTTCCTAAGGCTTGCCTACAAACAGATATGATGGGAAACTTCTGCAGATTTTGATAGTTTGTATAAAACTTGAATGCTGTGGTTTGTGCTTTATGGAAGTACAATAATGATTCTGTAGTTCAGTTTCTAACCTGTTTTCTATTACAAGTCTCTCCCTTTTAACTTTCACAAGAAAGCCTTCTTTCTGCCTGATTATGGTATTTTTCCTAGCGCAGAATGATGCCAGAGGAAAATTGTTTGGGGAAAGTTTGGGATTAATCTCAAACTTTGTGGAATGTTATTTCCCCTTTTACGTCTCCTGCTGCTGCAATGACACATCTCAAACGTGGCTCAGCCCATGTGCTCTCCTACCCTTCACACTGTGGAACAGCCTGGCTGGGAGACAAGAGGGGAGGGATGGAAAAATACGCAGCAACACATCCTGAGAGAGGGCAGCCAGGCAGTGGCTTTATTGAATTAGGGAAGAGCTATGCTGGGAAGAGAGACAGTAGATCACCCGAGATATCTAAGAGGAGATAGTTAGCCTTTAAGCTGTGTAGTTTGTATGTTGAAGTCACAGCACAGACACAAATCACTCCTCAAAGGCACTAGGTTCCTAGTTTATTTTGTCATTCTCTCAGCTTGATTTTAGGAACCTTTGCATATTCTTTTTTTTTTCTTCTGTGCTGTGGTCCTCTTCTCTGCTCCTCCGTGTGGTAAATGAATGGCAGAGACTCTGTTCTGGTGTATCCAGGAGTATAAAAACCAGAGGTGCAGTGTCAGTACAGGGTTTCTCCCCTACCTCTTAATTTGGGGTGGTTCCTGTGCATGAGCATGGGAAAACTCACTCTCAACACAGTTGGAACAATAAACGGTCAGAAATCAGCATATTGGCTACTCTAATTGATGCTGTTCTCCTTCCCTCCCTCCCTCCCTCCCTCCCTTCCTTCCAAAATTTTTATAGTTGTTAATACTGCTCCTTTTACGCCTTCTCACCCCAATAGTAGATATATGTAAAGACTTCAGGGTTCAGAGACGAGGCTATGAAATAAAACTCTCTTTGTTAGTTAAGCTAGAAATTTGAGCCACCAGAGAAGATAATTAGAAAGGGTTTAGGCCAGGGGAAATTTCAGTACTATTTGAACAGGGAGAAACCCAGGTTGCACATCAGAGAAGATTTATGTTAGCAGTGAGACTCAACTAAGAAGAAATCACAAAATTTCTCCCTCAAAAACCCTGTTGCTACTTAATATTGTTTATTATCTTATTAGTTAAACTATTTCAGGCTTTTGCCAGAATTTAACTATAGGACTGATGATATTTGAGTCTCTACTGCTTTTGATGAATAATAGGTGGTTCATTTGAAGCCACTCCTTTAGAACCAGGTGGCATCATGTCACATGAGCACTAAGCATCCAGCTGGGCCAAGTGAAGAAATAGCCGGGCTTAATGCTAGGGCTAGTGGTCCTTGTCTCCTTTTGTCAGGAGGTGAGCTGTGTAGTTTTGTCTAACGCTCATTCAGTGAGATCAATGGCAATCTTTATTCTTTTTGTCTCTGTTGTTTGTGCACCACTTGATGGGATAGGTTTCTCATGGCAATTTTCTTGTGGCAAAGCCAGAACAGAAGGAAATTTGTCCTCACCAGGATAAGGAGACTGAGCTGGTTTTTGTGATGTGAGTATTCCAGGGGAGAAATAAACCTGGCAGATGCTCTCATGTTAGTGCACTGATATGCAAAAAGATAAAGTTCTTGTGAGCTGGTTGAGTACTGGGTACCAGAAAAGGTAAGTCAGAAAGAGATTAATCTGACAGGAAATCTGTGATTGATTGTACCAGGTGTTTTGGGTGAAAGTGAGAAATAAAATATGTTCTTCCTGAAACTTTTACTTATTTTGAAATACTGTGTATTTGGAAGTATTTTATGTGATGGCCAGGTATCTATGCAAGTCTTAATACAGTAAGATTTAATTAAAATTAAATAGTTCTTTTAAATGTGTGATTTAAACTAGTGTCTTCAATCAGATGTCCAAATATGATAGTCTCTGCAAGTGAACTGCATCAGCTTAATGGCTTGCTGTATTTTTTATTTGCTTTGTTAACGAAGAAGAAACATACTTCCATATGAGTTATTTTATGTTTAGGCATGATTAAAAGTTTTCACAGTATCAGGGGATATTAATGGGCAATTATATTTTGAGTTTAAAAATGGATTGATTATTCCTTTCTGAGAGAACACCAATGCACAGACAAACTGCACGGAAATAACATGTCAGTAATATCACACTACTGTACAGATTTTAAAGATAAATTTCCATCTGGCAAGCAGACATGCAGGAAGGAACTGTTGTTAATGCGGCTTTCACACAGACCAAGTTCGTAAGGGATAAAACCTGGCTTGAAGCATCGTTTCTACTTGTCACAGTTGGCAAATGTAAACATACTAGAGATGTTTCTTAAAGAAATGTAGCACAAATAACTGATAAGGAAGAAGTTGTGTTTCCTCTCTTGTTCCACTGGAAGTTTCTGGACTATTCCAATGGTCCTTCCAGAGAACAAGAGCCAAATGGGGGGAAAAAAAAAAATAATTCCAAAAATTACAACTACAGACCAGGAAGAAAACATGCTCTGTAAAAATTAATACTTCACTGAAAAGTTCTATGTGTTCAACAGACATCAGTTAATTTAACCTCTGTGAGGGAAGACAATAAAACCCTCATTTACAAATGAGAAGACAGGAAGAAGCTGAGCCTATCAAAATGATATCCCTGTTGACTTCAATGGTCTTGGGAGAGGGTCTCCTCTGATCTGTGCAAGGTCAGGGCTGATGACTGCTACAGGATGCAGAAGGGAGCCAGGCTCCCTTCTGTTCTTCACCACAGTGCAAACCCAGCATTATACAAGGTAAGATCATGGAATAATACATTGGTGTTCATTATAAAACACATTGAGTCTCACTGTTTCCCTAATGTACATGCCATTGATAAACCCAAATAATAGAATAGAATAGAATCATTAAGGTTGGAAGTGACCTCAAGGATCATCTAGTCCAACCATCCCCCCACCACCTATTACCCACTAGACCACGTCCCTAAGTACCATATCTAACCTTTCCTTAAACACCCTCAGGGATGGTGACTCCACCACCTCCCTGGGCAACCCGTTCCAATGCCCGATCACCCTTTCAGAGAAGAATTTTCTCCTCATCTCCAACCTGAACCTTCCCTGGTGCAACTTGCAGCCATTTCCCCTTGTCCTGTCACTAGTTATCTGCGAGAAGAGGCCAACCCCCAGCTCACCACAACTCCCTTTCAGGTAGTTGTAGAGGGCAATAAGGTCTGCCCTGAGCCTCCTCTTCTCCAGACTAAACAAGCCCAGTTCCTTCAGCCGCTCCTCATAAGACCTGTGCTCCAGCCCCTTCACCAGTTTCGTTGCCCTTCTCTGGACACGCTCCAGGGCTTCGATATCTTTCTTGTGGTGAGGGGCCCAAAACTGGACACAGTACTCGAGGTGCGGCCTCACCAGGGCTGAGTACAGGGGGACAATCACCTCCCTATTCCTGCTGACTACACTATTCCTGATACAGGCCAGGATGCCGTTGGCCTTCTTGGCCACCTGGGCACACTGCCGGCTCATGTCCAGGCGAGCATCAATCAGCACCCCCAGGTCCTTTTCCTCTACACAGCTTTCCAGCTTACTGTAGTACCATTTGACCTGAGATATTCAAGGATTATTTACAAGAGACAAACAGCATATCTGGGCAGGAGAAAAAATACCATATGCTTTTTGCTGATTAGCTCTTTTAGTAAACACACTGTAATTGGAAGTTGTCTTTTGTTGTGGAATTGAAGCTAAGAGTAATTGCTACTGGTAAACAAAGTAAATATTAAATCCAGCAGAAAGAATGGATAGGGCTGGTTGAAAGAGATCACTTCCAGCTGGAATTGTAGCTGAAATTTTGAAATTTGCTTAATCCTGGGCTGAAATGAAATGTCAATCTCAGAATTTTATTTAGGAAAATATACGTGTATTAAAATATGTTCAACTGTATTGAAATTTTCCATTTTAAATGGTGATGAAATTAAGATGTAAAATATTTTGACATTATTAATCCCAATTTTGTAAAAAAAGGAAAGGCTTCCTCAATGTATTTGATTATATCATTTATTTTTATAATACTTCAGCTTTATAGTTTAAAGAATACTTTTCACTGACACTTACATGCTTAGTCACAAGGAAACATGCAACTACTGATTTGTAAGGACCAATGGACCTTGTCTTTGAAGGCCACTTGTACAAGTGCTCATTAAACATGTTCCAGGCTGCTTATGAGGTCTCTTGAGATCAAGCAGTTTAAAAAAATAAGGTTTGTACTCTTTACCACTAATTGGAGGTCCATGAATGCATCTGGGGAAGGGTGTGCCTTATGAGTGTTTTCTTATTTACATTTGGTCTTGCCTTTCCAATGGCCACTGTAGATCTGTTCTCTGTTTTGTAGAAAGCTGATTTATATGCTAATTAGCTCACTGTGGTTCACTGTAACGAAGGTTTGTTTTAAAAGGGAACAATATTGTAACTCAGCCTGGTAAGTGTAGGAGACAGCTGTTTGCAGTTCATAGTTTGAAATATTGTTTTAACAATTGTTTCTTTCCTGTTCTTAAATCGGTGGTAGAATATTGCTGTTATGGATCTTTAGGTAGATACACCTATTTCTTGTATGAGACAGACTTGCAGGGAGCGGAGCCTGGAGTTGGGGCACCTGTTAGTTATTTTCTCAATCGATTGCAAGCTGTGATCTGAATTCTAACAAATTTCACTTTTTTTCAGTTGCAAAAGTTCTTCAGGAAACGGGATTACACTGAGTTTAGAAGCGTTGACTGTTTAAAACTGGTGCCAAGCTAAAAGAGGTGTGTTAGCCTGTGGCAGTGGTGTGGCTCCATGCCTGGCTCTGGGGAAACAGGATATTGTGCTTCAGGGTCATGTGTAAATATGTCCCAGATCTGGATCTGAAAATAGCTGCTCTTTGAAAGCTTCTTGTCTGTTGATGTGGAATGAAGACTATGTCCTGGATGAAAGTCCTTCGTCATAAAACTTACCTGTGCTGTGGGAATTAACTGACACTTATAAGGCAAACCTAAAATTGGGCTTAGCATCTGTTGTCACAGTACCTTGGGCATTGGGGATGACTTTGAAGTTGTATTTAGATTTCTTACAGTTAGATGCGGCACATCCCTTCACCTGTCAGACACAGGCTCCCAGCCTTGCCTAGGCAGCCTCCAGGTGTGCCGAAGGGCGTTTGGTGAGGGCAGACAGTGGCTCATGTGCAGATGGCCTTTGCAAGTAGGACAATCGCGCTGAGAAGCTGTTAGTAGTGAAGCAGGGAAGCAGGCAGGCAGGTGTCCGCAGAACAGCTTGGATGTAGCTCAGGTGTTTGCACAAATGGAAAGAAAGGAGTTAGCTAGGAACAGCCAAGCTAGAAAACTTAGTCTCTTGTTGAGCAGTGAACTTCAAAATGAAGGAGAGGAGGAACAAACCGGGCTTCTTTCCTCTGTGTCAAACAAGGTAAGGCTGGCAGAGTTGGAAAGACCAGGTTGGGCAAGTAGCTCAGAAAATACTGCTATGTGTCAATGCAGAGGGTGAATATAGGTTGGGTGCTGAAGTCAAAAGCATTTGGTCTTTGTGCTGGGAGCTGGAAGTGCTCACTAAATATGAAAATTTGTCAACCTACGTGGAAATCTGAATATACATTAGCTTGCCTAATTTTAGCTAGCCAGAGTTAACGTTTTGCCCTAAAGCCCATTTGTTTTTGTAATCACCTACAGAATTACTGCAGGGCATAAAGCTTTGAGTTTAACAAATTCTGGAAAAATAAGGGCTTGATTCATCAGTATTTGCCAGATTAAATAATTTCTTAGTACACATCTTTTAGACCTCAAGATTTCTTATGGTCCTGCATAATAAACTGTTTGTGCAATTAGCAATAAATTTGTTGCTGTAAGTCACTCTTTAAAGCTGGGAACAAGTATAACATTTATTAGTGTGTTAGATTTTGCAGTTAAAAAATAGCTGTCCTGTTTTCGTATAGTGAGTGCACTTTCAGGTTTGCTTTCTCCAGCTCTGTAGATACAGGGAAGGTGACAGAATCAGCATGAATATGTGATAGAACACGGTATCCCTTGTGTAGAAATGAAGTTTATTTGCAACATATTTTGATAAAGCAAAATCTGCAATTTTTTGCTTCATTGCCACCTCTTTCAGCATTATATTTTGGGCTTTAAGGATGCTACCTGTTCTAATTGCAATAAGCCTTATCTGAAATGTGCACTCTGGTGGTATTAATGTTAATACATTATACAAATATGCAGAGTTAACACATTATGCAAACCAAACACCAACCGTGCTCAGATGCAGCTTTAGCGCTCCATAATTAAACAACACACAGTGAAGGACTTAACTTTCCGCACATTGAATAATGTGGTCTGGCATGGGCCCTTGAGGTACCAGTCTTGCAGATGTCTATGCACCGAACTCTAGGGTGAAATTCCTGAGACTGCTGCTTGCTGTACTGTAATGGCAGTTAGCCTGTGTAATGTAGATGTTTAATTTTCATAGCATCTACCAGAACTGGTGGTTATTTACTTGGAAATCTCAGACATGAGCTATTATTTGATTTAGGGAGCATGTATTTAGGCTCCCTATGTAATTTATTACCTCTGGATATCTCCTGACCCCTTATGGAATATCTTAATACCATTTTCTTGATTAGCTGATTCCTAATTAAATTTAGTATACTGTATATGTTTATTTAATTTGATTTAATTTTGTAATAAATCTTTCAGGCTATGTATCACATGCCTATTAGCTTTGAAAAACCCAAACTGATGCAATATGAAAGAAAGAATTAACTTCACTATAGGCTTCAACCTGTAAGAGGTTGAGGAATCTCTTTTGTATCAGTAGAAGAACAACAAAAGGAGCCCTCACAAAATTATACCTGACCCCTCTGTGGACGGTGGTGGTGGGGAAATTTGAAGACTGTGGAGGAAGAAGGGGGGACCTGGGGAAAGAAGGATTCCAAAGAAAGGATTTAATTATATTGGAATTAACTCTGGATCATTCAACTGGACTGAAACAAAATTAATTATAAAGTATTTGTTTTGAAGAAGCTGAGCCAGAAAAAGCACAATGCTGCCAAATAATATTTAATAATTGTATTCAAAAATTGGAAAAAAGAAGCGTTTGGGACTCTTAGTAGATCATTGAAACCAACTGTTCTTTTGATGAAGTACGTGTCTTTCTCAGATTAAATTACAAGGACTGTCTCATGTTCTCATGAGATTCTGTAAACCTATATTACATTATTTTAGTAAAAGCAAAATAAAAAGAATTAATTGGTGATCACAGGCTTTCTAAGAAAAGGCAGAATAGAGTTTTAACGAGCAGTTACTCAGCTGTCTGTTCTATTGCTTTTCCCCAACCTGAGCCTCAGTTTTTCTATAGTGCTGGGAGAAACTTACTTTTCTTGAACAATTTCACATTTCCTGGCCCTGCTCATGTCTTGTAAGTGATGACGTGTCTTGGAAAACAGAGCAACAGAAAGAGAACTATCGTTCTCGAGTGAGTTGGGAAAAACACAAGGAAACCTTTTCAACGTGAGAAAGGGATGTGTTTACCTTTTGCTTTGGCTTTAACTGCGTCTAGACACATCTTTATGTGCGTAATGGTAACCACAGAGCCTGGGGGGAGAGTCATCTCACTCATTAATGCCCAAGACTAATGCTCCTTGAGGAGTTTCCTCAAAGGAAGTTGTAGGCAGTGCCACCAAAACTTCCAGAATTGGGTTGGGCAGAACATGGCAGCATGATTATGTCTTCTTGAAAACAAAGTCTTGAACACTGCTGATCTGTACTGCCAAGCGCCTCTAGCCCTGGGACAGGATGTTCACGTGCAAAACAGCTCTCCCTTGAAGCTCTGTGGGTGCATATTCACTGCTAACTAATTTTAGGCAATGCTTCAGCGTTTATGTTGATTTGATGGATAAAGCTTTCTGAGATGTTTTGCATAGAGAATTCAAATCTAGTCACAAATGAGAAAAATGTTAATTGAATCGGACAGCTCAGTGTTACATTTCAGGTGCCCCACGGCTGTGAGCCTTTTTTCTTTTCAACAGTGTTTTAGTCAAGAAGTGGAATTAATGCTGGGTTTATCTTAACATTTCTGATTTTTTCTGGCTTAACATGGCTCCTTCCTTGCCCAGTTGGAGACTCCTACTGGGAGATAATTGAAGTCCCTCCTGGGAGAGTTTCTGCAGCAAAACTGTTTTCTTTTCAAGCTCCTTTTCTGTTTCGCCTCACTTAAAATGGATGGAGATGTGGCTGGATGTGTTGATCAAATTTTTTAAAAGGGCTTTGAGTGACAAAGATGGACAGAATGACTGATGTGCAGTGATACCTGCAGCAGTGCTTCTAGGTAAAAAAACAAATACGGCTTTCAGATTTTTAGGTGCTAGACCTGTAATTTTTCTTCCGTGTTGGGCAGATTTTCATGTCTTGCAGTTCATGAAAACATTTCTTGACAATATACGCTGTGAAGGGTATGCTGTGTGGGAAACAGCTTGGAGGATGGAAAGATTAACTTGGCACTCCAGAATTTGGGCCTCTTAATGCTCTCCTAATGTCTGTCACAGGAATTATCCTCACAGGCACTCCTCTCCCAAGATGTTTCCTCTGTGGGGAAATTTGTAGTGCCTCTTCCAGATTTTGGTGAAAGAAAAGCCCGTGCCGACTCTCCTGGCTTTGGCTCTGCACACAGGTGTTGAATCTCTGAAGTTCGAATCAGGGACTCGCTGTAAATGAAGAGGGATTTGGCAGTCTCTCAAAGGCTCTGCAGCTGTCTATTGCGACAACGTATGATCTTAGAAACCTCATGATAAAAAGGGCAAAACAAGACGAAAAAGAGTGAAAATAAGAATTCAGGGCTGGGCTGGGCTGATAACTGCTGGGTGACAGCTTTTTGCGCAAGTGCTCAGTGAGGGTCCACGGCCCTGCTCTTTTCGGACAGTTTAACCCCACCTGGGAAAGGCAGCAGGTTTGCCAGAGGCCTACAAACAAGTTCTCTCCCTTAACCCATATGATTTTTAAAATTTTTTTTGGCCACAAATTTAATTTTGTGAATAAGAAAGAAAAAACCAGCAAAATAAAGCGGGGAACTGAAGGATAAAATGAAGAAATGTACGAAAGCATGTGGGTGATATCTTCATGTTAGGTCTTGCTTTCTAGAGGAGCAGCAGTGCCCCCCTACAGGTAGGGCACCCTGCCACAGGACAGGCAGGGCAGAGATAACATTTCAAGGATATTTTTTAAAAAAACCTGAAACTACTTAGAAAGTCTGATCATTCTTGCACATCTCAAACTGTCCCGGCCCCTCAGAGCAGGCTCAGACACAGAGCAGATCCCCAAATGGCTTCCTCCAGGGAGGACGGCTCCCGCTGCTCTGTATGCGTCCCCAGTGTGCTCCTCGGGTACCGCCGAACAATCGCTACATATCAATCGGCACAAGTAAATCTATTACTGTGGCCATTATAATGGCCGTAAAGTGGCTATAGAGAAAAAGTAACACCACATCACTGGGTCTTGCCTTTGAACACGTTCTCAAAGATATAATTAAAAACACCAAGTGCATATTTCAAAGCCGAAGTTCGTAAGTGATGGGTCTGGCATCATGCCTATTGCAGGAAGGCTAATTACACCATAAATTAAACTTTTTTTTTCTTTTTCTAACCAAACATTATGACCTTTAATAAAATTGTTTTTACAACCAGCTGTCAATAAATCATCCAGGAAAGCTGGTGAGAAATGTTCTGTGAGCACTCCACTTCTGTGAATTTCATTAGCTGCACTTTATTTGGTTTGTGAGCTATGATGGCTTTTAAATCTCAAATTAAAAGCTCCGAACCATAAAAACTAATTCAAGAACATTAGCATCTCGGTTTCTGTAAATGAGCCTCTCTAATTGCAGAAATTAGTCAAGATTGTATAACGATCAGGAGGTCATTAAAAAAAAAAAAAGAATAGCGCGTAGGCAGTGCTTGATTCAGCTACAGCAGGTCCAGAAAAGCTTTTTTTTTTTTCTAATATACCCTTAACGACAGAAAAATGGCTCCAGGTAGATTGATTTGAAAGCACTGTGAAAGCTTTTTAACCTAGCAGTTTGATTTCTTAGACATCAGTTTTCTGGCCTTATTTATTCTCTTATGTGCATCAGGCTGCCTGAGTTTGGACGCGCGCAAGAAGTTATGCTGTGTGTTGTATCGTGTGTGTAGCAGTGAAGTATGAGGTGATGTCAATAGGCTTTGCTTCAAGACCTCTTTTTGTTTTGCATTCTTAAGGCTCCTGTACTACTTCATGATAATTACAAATATTTGTAGGAAATATACTATACTGCTTGATTTGTGACTTAAAGGTGGACATATTTTAAAGCTAGGCATTTTTATTAGATTGGTACCAGAAAATGAAGCTGTTAACATTCTACTCCTCTGCCTCATAAAGCTCTTCTGAGTAGAAGAGTGGGTTTAGTGTTTTAGAAACATCCATAAAGTCTAAGACAAGACAGCAATCCTTATACTCAGCTCTTTTTTGAAATTGCAGGTTTCCTCATATTTATGTTTTCCGCTACATATTTTTTGGCATGCTCATTTCAAGCCCTTCTTATACTCACTGTTCATCTGATTTTCTATAGCTCATTTGTGTGAAACATGTATCATAAAAATCAGATATACCTTACAGGGAGCCCTGCATAGCTTCCATGAGTCCTTGTTTATACACAGTTGCTGACATCTCACACAGATGTCTCTATTCTGCCCCGTGGTTTGTATTCAGAAGGTTCCCCAGGAGTTCGTTTATAAAATGTGTCCACTCCCTCTACCATATTTTGTTTCAAGGACCCTAAAATGAATATTTAATTGAAAAGTGAAGGAGAAGATGGACCTTTTACTAGTGAATTTAAAAAATTACCTCTTTTTTTCTCTTCCAAACTCTTTTACTTGTCCCTTGTTTCTTGTCACAAGCATTGTGCATTGTTCTGGACCAAAGGCCTTTTGGCATAAAATATGAAAATAAATCATATTAATAAGTTTCGAGTCTTTATTCACCACTGCAGGTTCCCTGGGAAACCTGTGGGGTGCGTGGGAGGCTTCAAGACATTTGGACCCCTCCTTCAACGAGCTTTCCTGAGTCTCAGTCTGAGACATTGACTTCCCTGCATATTTGCCTTCTCTGGGTCTCAAATTGGGCCGCTCACTGGTTTGTCACCACACTTTTGATCACAGTTGCACGTGTGCATGCACACTGTCAAAAATAAACATTGACGTTGTCCCCCAACTTACAGTCCCAGGTGTACAGATGTCTAAATGCAGATATACACATGCACACATTTATCTTTGGCATGGTGATGGAAGGGTCTGTTTTTATTATATTACTTGATTTTACAAAGTAGGTTCCCTTAGTCTGATAGCATGTTATAGCCTTGTTACTTCTGAATCAACCAACCTTATATTTACATTCCTCATATTTGGTCTTTAGTTGGAGACCGTTAGTGTAGCTATTATGATGATCTTTAATTTTTCAGACTGAATTTAAATTAATACAGTATGTTGGTTTTTTTCGGTAGGCATTTTCCTGTATGGCACGTAACTGTCACTTAAATGCTTTGGCAAAAAGTTTGATGAACAGGACGACTCCTCCTGCCCCCAAAAATCAAATACTGAAACATGAACTCTGAACGTTATTGTGAGAAAAATGTATCAATTACAAAAGCAAAATGTAGGCTACTGATGAGAGTTGGAGAAATCAGAATGTATAAATATCAGACACTTGAACTCCATGAAATATACACATGCGCGTGCCTGCGTGAGCACACACGCCGAACGTTATATTTGATCTAGACTTTTTCTTTCTGGCTTCATTAATCAACTAGCAAGTTAATCTGAAATATTTCACCTCAGCTTCACAGATCTGTTTTATGTATGTACATTTTTCAGCTTTTATTTTGTTTGAGGTTTTTTAATATTACTCGTCTTGCTCTTCCATTATTCTTGAATGTTTAAACTTGGAAAAAAAAGTAAATTACAGACCCCCATGGACTGATGTAACATAAGAAGGCAGGTGTCTTTTCCTTTTCTCGGGTCACATATTGTTTTTAAAACTGAATGCACTAAGCCCAATCAAAAGTTTTAAACAAAATACCGGTTTCATATAATAGTAGGCATCGCTTTCTGCAACACTGTTTATCATATGTGGAAGCCATAGGCACTTCAGATGAATAGCTCCTATTTAGTTCCTATTAAGTACCAATTTGAATTAGTATAACTTTATCCATATGGAATATACATCATAAGTGTCAGAACTGCCTTGCTGAGCAGTACATAGTTTTCACAAGTTCTCTGCGTAGCAGTCTATTATTTTATCTTTGGATTTATTTATTTAAGTAACAAACAACTGACCTTTCCAAAGGTACCAACTAAAAAATGCTTTCCAAAAAGATTTTTTTTCCATATTGATTCAACTGGTAATCCTATAAAATGAGTACTGTCTGCACACGTTTGCACCATGCCTGAAAATGGAGACTCTGGCAACTGCGAGAAGAGTGTCACTCCGTATGACTCTCACTCTGTGATATGACCTGCTTGTTAGGATTTTGTATCAAATTACTGCTTCCTCACCTCTCACCCCTTTTTATCTTCATAACTGCTTTAGCACTAGCAGGACTACTCCTTTCATTAGAATTGTTTTTTTCTTATTGTTTGGATTTGTCTTGCAGCAAAAGTCAGAAAGTTCCTAGAAGAGACAGTATAAATGCTGTAATTATGTCAACAGAAGGCAACATCTGAAGGAGACAAAATGAAGGACTTGCCATCTGCACCATTTCTGTCCAAACTGCTAGCAGAGTTTTCAAGTGTGGGTTTAAGGTTTTAGATCAGGCCTGGTACCTGGTGTGGGGGAACTCAGCACTTTTACTGAATAGGTGATTCCTGATAGCCCCAGGCTCATCACAATTGTCCAATTTTAAAGAAGTTTCCTTAAGATTTTTCTGAGTTTCTGAACTGATGTCCTTTTATTGCATTTTTACCTGTGCAGGATATAAAAGATGACTATTACTTTTGTAGGTGAAGTTTTTAGTTGCTGAGTGTGTACCCATTACTTTATACATGCTCTGTTATTTGCTTTCCTTTGTAAAGCGAAAGAAAGCAGTTTTTAGACTGCTAAAGAGTTCCTGGTTTGTGGGAGTGCTCAGGGAAAGCCAAGATACCAAACACCTGTTTTTCACTAAACTTGAGGATGTTGGGGTAGGTCAAGAGGGGAGCCGTGGGTTAGCTCATTCCACTGTAAAGCAATGAAAGCCATAAAATATTATGAGCAAAAAGCCACCTGTTCATGAATTAGTGCTTGCTGTCTACCTTTGTGGTTTAAATTGAAAGTTCAGTATCTAGGCAGCCTGTTTTCCTTTTGCTCTGACTCAACCAGAGCGTGTCAATTTGTATAGTGCCTTTGCAATCAGCTCCATCTCAAAGCTCTGCGCAAAACATAAAAGCAGGTGCACGCGCACATCTCTTCCAGGCACAGTACACTAATATTAAAGCTACTTTTCTGTAAATAAAGGATAAAAATCAGGCAAGTGTCAAAACCTAAATTCAATACCAAAGGACTAGAGAAGATTTTCAGAAAGATACATCCATCATGATGGGTGGCTGCGACAGCACTCCTTGATTTACTTCAGATGCTGTATTCTATGAATGCAAATACTTTCCAAGTAGCAGCTCTCCTCTGGCAGTGTAATAGTTCTCCTTTGTTGGACAGAAAAACTGAAGGTCTCAGTCTGTATTGCTGGATGTCAGTATGGAAAAGCATCAGTTTTTGTATAATTTGGTAGTTTGGTTGGGTTTTGGGGGGATTATTGTTGTTGGTTGGTTTTTGGTTTTGGCTTTTTTTTTTTTTCCTGGAAACATATTAGTTTTTCAAATTCAAAATGTGAGGACAAAAAGGAGTAGATCTTACAGAAGAGTCACATACCTGATGAGAAGCACTCTGTAGTCTGAAGGGGCAGGCCTCATCATCCCATTACTACATTGACCAAAAGACAACTGGATGAAGGCAAAAAAAAGCAGCTAGAGAAAGTTTTATCATGAGATGCCTGGGGAGGTGGTAGGCCAAAGAGATTTACTCTGTCCTGCTCTGAAGGTAATGATGCCAGTGCGGATGACTCTTGGGGACTAAATACCATACAGGTCTTCTCTTTTTTCAGGTTTTAGTGTGTATCCTTTGACTCTTGATCTTCAAAAAAAAATGTTTGCTGGTACTGATCTCGATGATGCCTGTGCCTGTTTTTGCTTGTGACACAGGGTATTCAATCTGTTGTATTTGCTCAGCTAGCATTCAGTTCAGTGGGCTATGAAGCATGACGCTAGTGTGACCACATTATGGTCCCAGAAGCAAGTCTGTGTCCCATTTAATGCTCTCTTGTGCAAAAGATGTGAGCGTAAGGCTCTCCAGCCCCCTGGTCACAGCTGGGACACAGTCACTGTGAAAAGATTGGATGTCTTGTGCTAGGTCACATCCATACAGCTTGGCCTTGCCAGGTCTGCTGCGTCTAGTGAAGCTTGAACACCAGAGGTACAGCTTTTGTGAGTGCTCTAAGTAGGTAGCTGTCTGCTGTTTTCACAGCAGATGGCATAGTCTAAAACCTCAATCTTCCCACCAGATGACGGCATTGAAAATGCAGGTCTTTGAAGGATGCAGGGACCTGCAGCAATCCATGTGTGCTTTGGCAGAAGGTGTTGTGAACAGGTTGGTTTTTCAGCAATGTGAGAACATTTGTACCAACAATATGATGTGGACATGAGAGAGGAGCTTTATCCTTAGTAAGGAAAAAAAAATTTTTTTCAGTGTAATCTGTTGGACTGAAGGCATAGCTGTATGCAGCCCAGGCTTGTGCTAAGTCATCTTTACTGTTCACACACATTGGCCAAACAGTACAAAATGCCCAGAAGAATCCTAGCTCACCTGTGTTTCAACAGTTTAATATTTTTACATTTCTCTGTGTTTTGTGGTGGTGTTGGTTTTTTTTTTTGTTTGGTTGTTTTTTGTTTGTGTTTGGGGATTTTTTTGTTGGTGGTTTTTTTTACTATTCTCCAAAGCAAAATGTTCCTTCAGATAATGCTGTAAATTTTAATTTAGCTCTGATTCTTCTTATTTTGTTAGTTCTGGCTTATTTAAACTCCAGGATCAAATAAGACGATAGTCAGTTTAGTTTTGCAAGCAAAGGAAACAAAAAGAAATAGCTAGAAAGGTTAGAAAAATGGAAAGGAGTTGACTCAGTCTCTGTAAGAACTGCACACAGATTAACTGATGGATTTTAATGCCAGTATTTCAAAGTTAGCTTATATGACTTTTATTAGAAAAACCTTAGAAAAACCTTAAAGTTAGAAAGAAAAAAAACTCACAAAAAGATTAATGAAGTGGCTATTTGATTTAGTAGTTGTACAGGCTGCTATTTACCAAAAGTGAAACCTCATCTTCTGCTCTGCATACTCCAAATCCGCTCCCTCAGTTTCTAAGCTTGTGCTGTCAACCATTTCCAAAGCTCTGTGGTAGCACCAGTAATAATTCTTTTGATATTCTTTTCTCTGATAAATGTAAATCATCATGAACTTGTTTGGTATTAGTATGGATGTCATAAGTATTTCTGTGGTATTCCATCACTTAACAGAAACATTCAGTTGTGGATCTGACTAAAACTAAAACATTGTTGTGGATGAAAACTTGAAGGAATCCCATCTCATGTTATGAATACGAGCTCTGCTGTGTACTCTGATGTGAAATTTGGCCAGATTGTGGCAAGTGGGACCATGAGGGAGATAGGAGACTGACTCTTGCATCCTCTGAGCTTGGAGAGGGCTCCCTGTAGCATCCCAGGGATGTGGTAGGACTCCAGATTTTACGCCCAGGGTGCAAACCTTCCTGCATACAAAGGCAAGGCCAGCATAGCTTTTGTTTGACTCGGTGCAAAGTGCTGGGTAGTGGTGACCTGGACACTGACACCAGGCAGGTACTGCCTGCTTTTGTTTGCTCAGGTCAGTGGTGGCAAAGGCATCTGTCACCCTGTGTGGGACTGCTGGCCATGGAGCTAAAGTGCTGCTGTCAGGTCTTCTGTGTCTCATTAAAGTTTCACCTCTCAGAGCTGAGATAGTGTATGAGAATCATGACTTGGACTTTTGCTGTGAACAGATCTGGAAGTAGAAAGAGGAGCAAGAAGGTCCTCCTCAGGCAGCTTTTCAACTGTTGCAAATTGTTGTTACTCCTTGGCAGTTCAAGGACAATTTCCACAAAGTGAGGATTTGCCTGCTTTGGTTTTTAAGCAGACCACTGTATTAATCTCAACTAGACGTCTGCTTAAATTCCATAGCATGAAGCAGTGTCAGGCATGCAACACCTGGGCAAAGGAGGAGAAGGAGGACCTGCCCATACTCTGCCCTTCCAATCCTGTATTCTGAATTCACCTGCTCACAGCAGCATTTCTCCAGCTGTGGGGACAGGCAACACGATGGGCAAAGTAGGACAGCACATGCATCACAGCATATTCATTGCCTTTGGCAGGAAGGAAGAAGCCAGGCTTGGAAAACTTAATGAAGTCAACAGGACCGGGATTTCAAATTTAAACTTTAAATTTGATTTAGTACATGGATCTGCTAGCTGTTGTTGCTGTTGGTCCTTGTGGTGAAAACAAAGCACTGACATAGATGAGAACAGGGAGGTGAAAATGTGGTGTTACTTCAGTCCAGCATCAGCCATAAAGACAAAGGAGGGGAAAAAAAAGTAGAATTACTTGGTTAATATGGCAAAATAGAAACCCTGCTCTTTGAAACTACTGAAGAGATACATCTCTCCACAGTCACAACAAAAATAAAGCCTGTATTGAAATTGCCAAGGGGCATTTTCAACTTTGCTATTGATTCATATGGTGCCTTTAAACAGAAATTTTGAGGAAGCCTTTTCTTTCATATTTGGAAAGATATCTTTTTGGAAGATTAGGTATCTACATTTAGACTGGGGAAGCAGGAAGGCAGGCTGGTTTATAAACTTCACATTACTGACCATTTTTTTCATACAGTAGGCTATTATTTTGGCAGCAATTGCAAAGGATCTTTGCACTGCAAAGGTGTAAAATGTCAAATCCTTGGCATCTAGTCACAGCAAAGGAATATGTCAGCTTTTAATTGAGTCCAAATATTGGTCTGTATGATTATTTTATTTATGTGATTAAGGTCAATTACATCCTTTTAGAACACAAACAATAGTGATCATTTAATTTTTTCTGTTAGCCTTTTAACTGTGGTTAAATGTTTTTTTCCTAAACAGCTTCTTTTAATATCTTTAATTTGCAATATTTTTACTGATGCCAATTGTTCTGCTAAAGTTTTGCAATGGATATAAACCACAGTGGTTTGTTCATTACACTAGATGCCTACAGATTTCTTTTTCTCTGTAGCTGTGCTGTATGATTTTATGTGAAATTGATTCTATACAACTGTAACTAATAGGATTTTCCTGGAAACAATCAGAACATCTTGTACCAATGTTTACAATAAATATGTAAGAAGAAATTGATAGCTATCTAACAGTTTCCAGGAAGATGGGAATTAATGCAAAGCCAGCCTCTGAATGTTTTTCAAAGGGAAAGATTGGGGTTTATTTTATTTGTATTGAAACTTGTCATGTTATTTGAATTCCCTTGGCATTTTTTCATACTTCAGAGCCTTTTTTTACGTTGTCCATCCATTGAACACGCTGGTCTTACGTGGTGCTTGGGAAATGTTAATTGAACAATCCTGAGTTTAACCTCTCCTTCAAATACTTTGTAAAAATACAGCTGTTAATAACGTTTATTTGGCTTCAATTTAGATATGAAAAAAATCCATTTCAGGAGGTTACTGAAAAAAGGTTTGGACTTAATATGTGCTCCCCACATATTAAGAGCAATGGCATGTGCTGTAAAGAATAAAAACCACAACACACAGACATCAGTCCTCATGGGCTAATGGAAATCTAGACCTGATTAAAAACCCATTTCAGGACTTTTTTATTGCAGGGGTGGGTTTGATAGCTGTCAGTGTACAGGAAAATAGCACATCTGGAATCTTACTGTGTACTTGTGCTGGCTGGTATAACTCAACCTGTGTGTCAGATTTTTTTTTTTTAATAGCCAAGATTTATTTGGTTTCTATTAATTTTTTAAAAGTCTTTGGTAAGTATGCTTATTAAGTACTAAATTTTTACCCTTCACAAATTAAAAGCTATATTTTAGAAGTGAGCAGTTTCCTTTTGAGAAAAGAAAGCAAGCCAGAAATACGCATTACTAATGCGGAGAGTTATTTGATTGCAAATGTACCCCAGTGGGTTTTCAGGGATGACTATCTTGAATTTTCTTTAATGAAAGTTCCATTTTTCTTGTGACTTTTCTATCTAGTTATGGCAAGTCTATGAGATATTAAACAAGTAGCAGACTCTAACTCACTATAATATCAAGAGTTTATTTTCCCATTAGGACAGTGTATACGCCCAGGAAATTGTAAATATAGTTTTAAAACACTCAGATTTGCTTGTAAAATATGAAACTTCAATAAAGAAGAGGTTTTTTTCCTAAGCAATGTCTTGGAGAAAAATGAACAGCCAGCTAGAGAACTCCAGTGTTGTTTTGGTTTCAGATCTAACCAAAATTTTAATGAAATATACATATTTGTAATCATCCTTAAGTTAAAAGCAAGAACAGAGCAACAAAAGTCCTTTGACAGGTCCCCACATTCTTAGATTTATTGTCTTGTTAAATTTTTAATAGTGCAGATTCAGACCTCTTCTATTTTAATTACTCTAGAGATTTGTACAGCTGAAATATTTAATATATTTTCATGTATTCAAATCATAGTCTAAAATCAACAACAACCTGGATGTTGCCTGTCTTGGATGGTCCTAAAAATCTCCAAAGGTTGAACTATGCATGAGAGTTAATAATGTTTTGGCTGATTTACTCAACAGTGTCATTTTAGCCCTGTCCTACTTGGAAAAAACACAATATTTTAAAGTTCTTGCAGGTTAGAATTGCCAGGTGAAACCGTCAGTCTCCAAGGGAAAAAGAGCCAAAAAGGGATGAATTCTAATCACATTTTTTTATCTTCAAGATGGCAACGTTCTTGAAACAAATTATATAGTATTTATTGGATTTATATACTGCATAGGTGGACACATTTAAATGTCATCCCAGAGCTAAAATGACTAGTTATAAAACTCATAACAAAGGACCTCTAAAATGTCACTACAAAGTGCCCAGAAGTGTTTAGTCAATTCATTTACCTGAGGCGGCGAGAAAGAAAAGTACACCTTTCTGGGGTAGAGTCACCCGCTGCAACAATCACTCAGCAAACAATCATAGTCTTGATGTAGCAGAGTGTCCACCAAGTTTCTGTGGACCAAAATCAAGTGAAATATTTGCACATGAGATATTTGGGAATTATGTGTGATACAATAATATTTGCCCCCAAATATGCCAGCCTTTTCAATTTCTTAAAGATTTTAGAGCAAAGTGCAGTAGTGACTTCTCAGATAATTCTTTAAATTTTACAAAATGGGCCATGTGCACTTCCCAGTACCTTAGGAAGTATT
The DNA here is from genome assembly GCA_013399095.1 of Psophia crepitans. Taxonomy (NCBI): domain Eukaryota; kingdom Metazoa; phylum Chordata; class Aves; order Gruiformes; family Psophiidae; genus Psophia; species Psophia crepitans. Next base: position 1,923,664 of record VWZZ01004976.1, on the reverse strand, counting down.
AAGCATGAGAAGTAAACGGTACTTGTCAAATTAAATGAGTGAAGAGTATGTCATAAAGCAATAGCTTGCCTTTTTGTTTTCAGAAAGTTCAGAAAGTCTTTGATTTTAGAATGCTGTGATTCGTTGGTGGTCAGTGGGAGTTATTCTGGGCATTTACTTTTTTCTGAGGAGTTGAACAACCTAGCTTTAACTGGACTCTAACCTGCGATCTTTCACTGAGTTCCTACCTTCTTTTGCTGATTCGTCGTAAGAGGTGTAAAGCTAGAAGCAGAAAATGGTGACAAACAGAATCTGCTTTACCAGGCAGGATCCCCCACGTGTCCACATTTTAACACTCTGATCAAACTGAACAAGGTATGAAGTTACTGACAGCTTTGTTGGCTTGCAAGGACAGGAGGCTGCCATTTTTTTTAAATCTTGTGTAACATGAGACTTCTCTATTTGATTTTTGGCAAGTAACAGCAATTTGTAGTATAGTTTTGCATTGCTTTGTTGCAAAGGGTCAACCCAGAGTCAGTGCTTCCTTTTTTTAATCTCAAAATAAACTGAAATTAAAATAGGCTGTACACAGTAGGAGGTGTGCTCCACAGGGCTTTCTTGAGGCATGGATCCATGTTAATGGGCCAAGGATTGTGTTTTTGGGAGGCGTTGCTAGTCTAATGCTGGGTATATTGGACAAGAAGTGGGCAAGAGCAGTTACTTCAAAACGAGCCAGTCTTGCTCCACAGGTGACAGTGAGTAGTGTCATCAGTGCAGCCCTGCTAGGCTTGTGAGGTATAGGTCTGCAATACCTGGACCAGGAGAGTAGGTGCTGGGGCAGGAAGGGTGATCAGTAATCCAGTGGGAAACACGGAGTCACCCTGCTCTTGTACAGCACCAGACTCTGGTCATGCACAGAGCCTCTGTACTCCGCAGGTGATTTTGGTAGAAACCTCATGTCGGGTGTGACCTTTATGACTGCTGAATGTCACTCAGTGGACTGCTGGTCACTAATAGATCAGAGCTGTGTTGCCTTTAGTCGTGTTAGAATTCTGTGTTGCATGAGATCAAGTGATTTGCCATTGCTTTTGAATACTTGCAGAGATCCATCACGTTTGTTTTCTTCTATATCCAGACAGTTTAAATGTGGCAGTGCTTGCATGAACCAAGCACTATTAAAAGTGTGAAAATACCCCCAGAGGACTGCAGCTCTTGTGTAGATTCCTGGACTTCAAGAGAGAGGACAAATCCTAATGATGACCTCTTAGCCACTTCTGCCAACCATTCTTACATCAAGCTTATAGAGCTGAATTCAACCAAAGTGTATTTTTTCAAAAAGACGTTTGGTTTTGCTATTAAGTTTTCAAGTGACTGGGAATACATTATGTCCTCAGGTAGACTGTTTTAGGGCTAATTTACCTCCCTAGTAAAAATGCCCATTATTTTTAGTCTGATTTTATCCACTCTAGCTATTGGACTTTTTCATTTCCCTGTCTACAAGCTTAAAGTAGACTTGATGATTTATAAGATGGGAAATATTTTTGGCATGGATGAGCATATAAACTATGATCAAGTCAAGCATTCAAATTACCTTGGATAAGTTTGAATCTCTATAGTCGTTCAGGAAAATACAGGGTTTCCAGCCACAGACCCATCCCTCTAACCCTTTTCTGAACTGTTCGCAGTTTTTGAACATCCCCTTTAAGCAAAAGTTATCTAGAGAGCTCAAGCTTAAAGCTGCAGCAAACCTTGTCTGGTGCTCTTTCAGTACTTTAATTCTTTCACTGTAATTTACCCTGTGATCCTAAGATGTCCCAGAGTACAAAATAATTTTCCCTTAAAAAATTGCAAGCTCTATAAACCTTACAGAGCTCTCTTTCAGGACGGTAATTCTCATCATTACAGCTGTCACACCATATTTACTGCTGTCGCTGTTTTCTGTTAAAATGATGAAGCAAAGCAATGTCTGCAATTGTTAACATCATCCTGGGTATGAAACGTCTCATGTTTCCTAGCAGACCCTAAAACAGAGAGAAGTAAACTGAGGAGGAAAGCTTTGGCAACCCTGAAAACCAAGAGCAGAAATTTGCTGCCTAATGCCAGTAAAATGAGAGAGGACATGAGGATGACAAATAGAAGGCTGTGGAGGACATCTCAAGACACAACTCTGGAAAGCTCTTGGGTGGGGTGGAATTTTCCTGTGTCCCAACATTTAAAGTTTGGGTTCCAGGGCCAAAACTGGCAGAGACTGCTTGGCAAGATACAGTTGAGAGAAGGAACATGTCGAACCCCTTCCTGGATGGACCGGGGTTTCTGCTTCTGAAAATGACACAAGTCCCACAACACCCATGTCTGTCACCCTCATAGCTCTGCCACAACCTAGTGGAATAAGGCATTCGCCTGTTGGTGCCAGTTCTGATCATATTTGAAAGATTTTATTACTTTTTTTAGCATTCACAATGTTACTATTGTACATCTTCATTAAAATTTATATTCGGTAGAAAATTCTTCACATTTGTTCTTCATGGGGAAATAGGTTTTGCTTGCTTGCAGTAAGGGAACCTTCCAGCCATGGACCTTAGAAGATTGAGGAAACAGGAGTTGGTGTAAAATGCCTTGGGGGTTTTAACCCAACCTGAACTGCAGGTGTCTGTGGGTAAAAGGTATTGCTTCATGAATGGACTATATCTGGCAAGGAGGTCTAGTGACATTGCTGAATAAGACAGTAAAAACAAAGTCTTCTGCTCCTGTCAGATTTCAGGATGCTGAACTTTAACTAGCTAATTTTTGTAATTTAATATTTTGTCCTCTGTGGCTGCTAGTCCTGGTAAGTTCTTTCTTTAGCTTATTTTCCCATTGCAGACTTCATTACTTCCTCCAGCGTCACCCATCTTTTACTTTCCCAGGTCTTCATACTCAGCGATACCTACAGCTGGAAGTATGGGTGTAAATGCCAGTAGAAAAGGATGAGTGAATTCAAAACGGCTTTTCTGTGATTTTGTTGCTACTGTAATGTACCTCTCTCTATATATATCTCTTCTATAATATATATTTAAAAATGCCCTATCTAAACTAAACCCAATTTAACTAATGTGCTGGTGGGAATGTTCTGTGCTTGTAAGGAAATGCATACACTTCCTGCCAGAAGGGGTAATTACACAAATGCCTCTAATAAGCTGTAGAGTTTGGCTCATTGAGTAGAGATTTGAAAGCTAAAAGAAACGGTGGCCTTTCTTGCAGAAAATACTGTTTTGTGATGTTTGAAACTGGAAAATATTATCCCTAGTTTATAAGTGGGGATATCAAGTACAGAGATGGTTATGTGATTTGCCAAATATGTCAGAGACAGTGTGGAAGAGTACTTAAGTGTGACAACACTTCCAAGGAGAAATGATCCCTCTAATGTAAGCAGAGTTAGCTTAGCTCCTCATTGCCTGGCAGAGTCCTACACTTCTGCACGTTGTGGCTGTGAAAAAAACACCTAATCAAAATGGTAGCATTTTTTGTGTTCGCTTTTCATAGGTGCAAATGAAAACACCAGATGGAAAACAAAATGTAGCTGACCATGGATATTTTAATAGCTATATCAAGCATTCTTTTTCTTTATTCATATTCAACAAGGACATAGATCTACTACTACTTTACTTGATGGAAAGGGTCACTGGAAAAGTTCAAATGATGGTGCTTTTCTAACCAATCTAAGAGAATTAACTGCACTAAAATGCTTCCTGGCTTATGTTACCACAAAAATTGTAAAAACAGTTTTACAAGCTGTTGTGCTTTAGTGCAAAGCAAACACATTAAAAACATTTAATGAGCATTGCTTCTTGCATCTTCCTGTTAATTTATTTAATTTAGTCCTATAAAAGAATCAAGAGCTGTTTGTCTGGAGCAGCTTAAGATGTTTATTAATAGTTGTTGGTCATGTTGTACGTGTAATGTGAGCCTAGATAGGAACTCACAGTTGTAACAGTGCTACGGTATCAAGAGAAGTTAACTTTGCTTTTGCTTAAAGATGTAGAAAATAAACTATTTATGACACAGTAGAATGCACTTAGTTTTGTCTACCTGCTCATAAACTGAAATTTGATATTTCAGTGCTGTGCGCCCTCAGACCCTGAGCCTAAGGGACCTTGCACCTACACAGTACCTTTCAAAGTCAGTGTGGAAGCCCCCACACAGGTTATGGAGAGGTGCCTCTGCTTCTGCAAAAGAGGCAGGGCCACATGTTGAGAAGTGCCATGTCACGCTAGAAGGTTCAAAGGACCTCTTAAGAAAACAACCCAGAACAGTAAGGGGATGGCACAGATGACCTCAGAGATCATCTCCCTTTTCATTTCCAGGCTAGCTGTTCAGGGCAGTGCTGGTTCCAATTACAGCTCAAGCACAGCTGCAAAATTCCAATGGCACCCACATCTTAGGCGCAGCTTTACTGCCTCTCTTCCTGTATCACCAGACTGATATGCAGTATATGCAACTGATTTGGCAGATATATAGATTGAAGAATAACTTGGCATCATCTGTACGTATTATTGGCAAGTTTTCAAACCTTTCCATTCGTGTGGATCTCAAAGCTGGTCTCGCTTCATTTATAAATGCAGTTACTTACCTAAGTCATGCATGATGCCCTGTAATAAAGTTATTTCTCCAGTCAGCTCAGACCTGTTGGACAACTTTGTGCTGGAACTAATTATGCTTCCTGACATCCACTGAGGAGGGACTCATAATTTGCATATGCTTGCCCTCTATCATAATTCCTAGGCTGTCATTTGAACTCATTCTGTAGGGTCACATTGTATAGTAACGTGGTTTTTCATAAGTCACGTAAATTGTGTGTTTTATCATCTATAGTTTCTTTGTGTTGGAATCTTTGACTGTTGTTTTTTTTATACAAATGAAACCCAAAGGCTCAATAAGTAAGGCTTTATGAATAATGCTGAAAATTTTCTACTATGGGGGTTTAAAAATAACTAAAAGCAACACTGTATTCCTTGTTTTGAATTTCTGCTCTAGTGGAGGAGAAAAATGATGAAATAGGAGAGAAAGCAAATGGTTAGTGGTGAGAGAAATGTGAAGAGGAGTTATGAAAGGGACTGGGGAAGAACTAGCTTGCACCTGGTTTTACACACTAGTGAGTTACTTTTGGTACATTAGTTGGGATGGGGAAAGGTGATGCTTAAATTCCGGGCTGGCTTTCTGCATGGTGCCAGTTTCACCGCTGTTCTTCTCTCTTCTTCATTGATCATTGGTGTCAGCCAGTATTTACTTTGTTAATTCTGCTTTCGTCTATACGAATGGCCAGGCTGGGGCCAGTTCAGGCTGGACTATCAAGTAGAAGCAGGACATGTGAAACTAAGTTTAATCATGACATAATACTTTCTGGTAGCCTAGATTTACTAGGGAAAAAATGCTGTCTCTACAGTGAGGTTAAATAGGTCTCCAGGTGATAGGTGATATTGCTGGAGCAATAACACACCCTTTAATTCACTGAGTGCAGCTTGTGGTACAAATACGATGTGCCAGCTGGATAGGATTCTCCTAGGAATGACTATAAACTTTTTTATTAAACATGATTCAGCTTGTCTTTACTTTTCTCTCCTCTCCCCTTTGCTAGTTCTCTGAATTGCAATTTCTATCTTCTTTTTTTATACAGTTGGAAAAATAACCCAGATGAAAGCTTTCATTCTTTGCCTTATGAACCTCTTTCTTCAGACCCCCTAAAGCGAAATTGTTCCTGGAAAGTTTGGACAGTTCCTTTATTTTCCTTAATACTTGCAAACACTAAACCACCACTGCAGAAGAGATATTTGTATTGCCATACACTGCTCGGTGATTTTTTTTTTTTCTTTATGGCTTTTCCCCTGTCTTTCCTCTGTCTTCTAGGGCACAGCTTGTGGAAATATGTCACATTTCTGTGGTGCAGCAGAGTGGGAGGCAGCAAATCTGGATCTTATTACCAGTTTGGCCATAGAGTTCCTGTATGAACATGAGTAAGTTAGTTACTTCTGCACTGATAATATGGCGATATTAATCACTTACTTCATGGGGCAAGGGTGGCTGATCTGTAGCGTGCTTGAAGTGTTCAAGCAGTTAGGACGGGACTCCCAACCAGGTCTCTGTGCTGTGTTTGGCTAACACAGAGACTTCTGGGCAATCTGAAGCTCCCCTATGGGACAGAGCAAGTGGCTACAGCTGCTAATGTTGATACCACTTGGATGCCCTGGGATTTGGCTGCAAGGCAGCCCAGATCTGCTCTTCGACAGGTCCTCCGGTGAGTCATTCCCATGTCCCACCCTGTTGAGATTTTTGGTATGAAATGCCAGAGGACTAGCAAGGTTAGATACCTTTGTTATGTGAGAATAAATGGAATTGAAAATATGCTGAGCTCTGCTGAGAGGAATATCAGAACCACAGCAAAGAGGTCTGGTAGAGAGCAGGTGATCCCCTCCCTGCCAGATGAAATTAAATTCCTACATGTCTGTTTAAGCTGTGCTTTAAAAAGTGCCGGTGACGGACCAAACTGGTCCCAAAATGCAAATATTAGAGTTAATTCATATTATAAAGTACCTTTCAGCCATCTTCTTTTTCCCCAAAACAAACAAACTGCATGGGTTAAGGAGCACATTCCTCCCCACATGTGTCAAAGATTTCTGGCTCATTCTGTCCCTGATCCTATAAATTATGCACTGTGTTCATCTTGGACGCATACTGACTTATTTTCCCACTTACTGCATAGTTTGGCAATGTTAAAAGGGACATATTTTTCCTCCCCTTCCTTCTTTTTGTCTTTCGGTTGAGCACTTTATTTAACTGGGACAGTCAAATGAAAGCATTGCTAGTTTGGCACAACGCTTCATGCTTTATCTGATAGCGGGCATCACTTATACCATAGTGTTAAGGTAGTTTAAAAGACATGCTAGCCCACTCCTTCAAGTAGTTCATCTGTATGGAGTGTGTAAGAAAATGACCCACACTTGGAACTGACAGAGGTTAAGAATAGATCTGGCAAAACTTCACATTCTTCCCCCAGAAACTGGACCGAGAGAGTGAGAAACCTCCAGGCTCACAGACAGCAGCTGAGCGTTAGGCTTGGATTTCCAGGCCATGCAAAGCTGATAACACAGCCTAAGAAAAAGGAAGAGGAGGGAAAGTTCCCTCTTGGTAATCAGGCTATTCCCCAGTCACTTCTGTTTTAGATCCCCATCCAGCAAAGGCTCCTCTGTGGACTTTATATACTTAAATAGTTCCACTGAGACAGATGGGACTTCAGGGTACTGCCCAATAAATCTTTAAAATCGTGTCTGGAGATTCACTGACTTGCAGGACTGGGTCTTTGCTGACAATCTATGGATCATTTAGAAAAAATGCATCTTCTCAAAGTGATCGAGATACTAGAAGGAAGCCATAATATGAAAAATGGATCCATTTTTCCCCATATTGCCTAAAAGTAAAGATCAAGAGTCACATTTTATTATAGTTTGATACTGTTAAGTCTTCATTCACGAGAAAAAAACTCAGAGTACATTTGACCAACTTATCAACAAATAAAATTGGAACAACCTGTTTTGCGAAGTTACGTTAATAAACACTTGCTTAGAATCTTTACTTTCTTAATTTCTCCATGCTCCTTGTTAATTATGTGCATAAGAAAATTGCACAACTATTATTTGGTTTTTTAAATGAAGTCTTATCCATTTTGTGGCCCTACTTGTGAGTTCTAATATCTCACACCTGCAGATGTCTCCCTTAATGCTAAACTACACTGAAGATTAAAGTTTTTTTGAAGGTGCAGGGATGCATGAACAAGTTCAAAAGTCTTAAAATTGCAGTAGTTGGTAGGGTGTAACTGGTTTACCAGAGTTACCAACACAATACTTAACTTCTATACAAACACAACATGCAATTAAATACGTTCACCTTGATGTTCTGAGTAGAATTGAATCAGCTTGCAGAATTTAGCTATGCTTGATACCTGCACATAACATGAGGTGGTCTGCAAAAAGCTTGCCAGGGCTTTTTTGTCTTGTCTTCATCGATATACCAGGAACTGCAAACTGAAGGGAGCAATATAATCTGAATATGAGCGTAAGCAATGTGAGTTTAAAGGAAAAATCACGGTAATGAAGGTGTTTTCCTTCTGCTGAAAATCACCTTAACTCCTCATGCAAGACTTCTGCTTTTGTGACCAGCTTTGTAGGTTTTTGTAGTTGGAAACATGATATTGTCTGTGGCCTTCATGGACGAGAGCGCGAGTACGGCATGCTCGCATTCTATCGATTTTCCAGATCCAAGAATGCTAATATTTTTCATATGCAATCAGACTGGTGTTTACATTATTTGGGGATTTGAAGTCTGTTTTGATGCTTTATGAAGTCTGACATTGCTTGAATAAACAAATTCTTAATAATTGATTAAAAAGCGTAGTTGTACCACTTAATCTGTCTGTGCAGAGAGAGGCATTTTTCCTCTGGGACAGGAATAACCCAGCATTTAGTTAATCAAGTTTTAAAAGCTGTGAATTTAAGCTCTTTGGGATATATACATTACCAATTGCAGGAAGTTGGGAAATAAAAGGAACTTTTCAAATAAAAAGATGTCAATTTAATAGCAAAGGAGCTGGAAACAGATGTTTCACGCAAAGCATAAGAGTTGTGTCATTCCTTTAGGTTTTCAAAGTCACTTCTTGTCAGATGCATTGGTTAAGAGAGAAAATTAATGAGCTGTGTTAAGTTTTATTACACAATCTTCTGATGTGGGAAAGCTTCCCTCCAGGAACAGCTCTGTGCATGGCTTAACCGATTTAGGCATGCCTGCTGCAGTATTCTCCAGAATGTGTTGGAGATCAAAGTAGGGGGAGTTATTCAGGTTTTATGGCAAGGTAATTAAAAAAATATGGGGATTATTACATATAAATCATACTTGCATAAATTTGCTGGCAAAATAAAATCAAATAAACACCTTTAAAAAATGAGATCAGGAAAACACTCAGCCACATTTTTTACCATTACAGATGCAAAACTGTACTCTGAAGTCTACACAGTTGACCTCTTTTCCCACTGCAGTGAATTTGGCCCAGTTCCATTTTAGTGGTGTTTTCATTTACTTTAAAAAAGAAAGAAAGAAAGGAGGGGAAAAAAAAAAAAGCATACTGAGCTCTCTTATGTTGTTACAATGTGAGGATGGGCCCTTTGCACAGATGGAGAGGTGGTCCCAGGGAGAGCGGTGGCAAGACTTCTCTTGGTATCTTACCTGACTTCATCTAAAGTTTATTCTCCTAGAAGTAGACTTGTGAGTATTTACCATTTCAGTGCAAATGTTGATATTACACAAAACGACACAAAAGCAGATTCTGTTCTTCCTGCTATTTTTCCAGTGCAGACTGTAAGCAAAGAGTGAGTTTGGACCAGCAGCTTCTGGAAAAGGGTTTTTTTAAAAAAAAAAAACAAAACCCAAATCCACCAACTTGGAAAACTGCAAAGGCTTTCTGTTCTCAGGTATACAGGACTTCCGAGGGGAGTGCATACAAGCTCAGGAAAGATTGCAGCTCATCCTTTCTAGCCATATACGGGAGAAATGGACACAGGCGCTCTGCTCCAAGGAAATGCTCAGAAATCCCAGCCTAGAAAGAGGGAGCGGTGATCCAGTTGTAAATGTTGAAATCTTGATCGTGAAATGCAGAAAACATTTCTCTCTGGGTGGGAGAGAAATGAAGAGTATTGTGAAACTTCTGTTTAATTGGAGGAGAGCTTCCACATTTCTGTCACATAAATATGCAGAAAGGATAAGCTTATAGCTTCAGCTGTCCTGACTGCAGTGATACCATATGATGACAGAACACACATGCACATGCCTGTATAAACATATACACAGTTGTAGCCAAAATGTATAACACTGTCAGGACTGAGCTTTCTCTCTCTAAGGATGTGCATATGCCCTCTTTGGTCTAATTGGGTTTATGACTCTGCACGTGCATGTATATGCAAGAGATATAAAATACAACTACAGTAGCTTTTGATGTGAAATAACATTTATTTTCTTGTACCAACTCCAGGTCCCTGAGAGAGTACATGTAAAGTTCACCCTGGAAGCTACACAGTTGAAGCACGAGCAACAGAATAAGCAGAATACACTCGGCTGTCATTTTATCAATCTCTGCTGCAGTTCTAACACACGTGAAAGAGGGGCTATTGACTGGCAGCTCCAAAGAGTACAATTTGGACAATGCAAACCTACGTGAAGCATCAGGTGAAAATTCCTCCGTGCTCTGTTCTTCTAGGTGATGAAATAATTTCCTGAAGGAACTGAGGAAACCATCCCATGATGTCATACTGTTTAAAGGTACTGTGAAATATTGTCCATCTTAACCTTGTCCCAGTGTTTCATGGTAGGTCTCTTCCAGATCTAACCTTTTTCAGAGAATCAATATATGTTGCATCTAATAATGATAATGAGTGTGTATTAAAGATATGTTATCTGAAGCTGGAAGGTGAAGTCTGGACTGAAAGTTTTGCCAAACTTAGTAGTGTTTGCACGCTCCCGGAATGTGCTCTGGCTGTTAATCACATGTGCACAATCTTGAAGACAAGGACCAGAAAATTCATTGAGATTTAGAAACAACAATAACACAAAGCCCATTGAAAGATTTAATATAAAATCTGAGCAGTAAAGAATTCTGTGATGTATCTGGTTCTTGTTTGATGTACTTCTACTGCCATAGTTAATATACTGTTTGCAGTGCACACATAAAGCAGATACACCCAGATTGCTCTCTAAAAGAGTTAAATTATTTTATAGTCATGTATGCTATCTTTCCTGATTGTGGTTTCTTCCCCACAATCTCTATAAGCTGTATGTAGTTTATGCAAGTTCTTCTTAACACGTTTCAACAAGATTTGCTGTAATGTAATGGTAGAGGTAGATGGTTATAAAGACAACTGTAAAAATTCTTCTAAGAGATTTCTAAGCATGAGGGGAGTCCCTCTTTCCTGGTAAGTACCAAAGTCTGTGAGAAAAATAATCTTCAAATGAGGTATTTGGAGACATACTTTTCCATTCTCATGTCGTAATGATTGTGTATTTCACTACAGCAGAATAAAAATCACTCTCTTGCAAAACGTTGAAGTCTTCAACATATTTCAGCCCCCAAAGTAGAACTGAAGTAGCATCTAAGTTTTCCTAAAGGCTGGTGGCAGCCCTTCAGACATAAGGCTCCATTTCAGCCTTACTTCTTTTGTATGCTTGAAAACATCAGTGACCTGAAGGTTTTCTTGGTTTTGCTGCAGACATCCTGCACACATGTGTGAGCATTTTCTGCAAGATCTGCGGAAAGACGGGAACATACGAAGCGTGTTGTACAGGCTGTCATGTCTGGCCAAGGTCAGTCTGACCCGACTATTCAGGATGCTTAGAGCAATAGCCCCTAAATAGTCCTTGTGTCCAGGAGGAAGCTGATATCTTTTCCTGATTTATTTGTGGCTCCTAGTTGCTGCAAGCCTCAAGAACAACTTTGTTGAGAAGTTCATTTATGTTTAGGCTGGCTGGTGCAGACATGCTTCCCAGTTGCATCCTCAAGTGCTTTGTTTCGAAACTCGTGTGTTGATACTGGTCCCAGTGATGCTGCTGCTGGCTGTTTTTTTTCCCTTCCCAGTTCTATTGCTGGCTTCCTGATACACTGTGGGGAAAGAAAAGACAGTATGTTGGGGATAACCTCCATCAAACTCTCTGCTCTGCTGGAGGGACTGAGGAGGGACCAGGGGAGAATATGGACTGGCAGTGTGTCCACAATTTGTGTCTCTGCCTCTCCAGTGCTTCCTGGAAGGAAGATGCTGAGTTTCAGCACAGAGTAAGAGTTCCTTACTCTTCTGTGTTGCTCTGTGCTTGCTTTTCCAGGCAAAGTGGAGCACTCCAGGACCATGCAGCAACCCCTGATGGTCAGTGTGCCATATGCAGTCTGCTGCTCTCCTTCAGCAGGGAGCCCTGGGAGCTGCAGACTAGGATCTAGTGGTGGCCTTGGCACCAAGCTCCTCAGATGCCTGCATTCTGGCAGAGCCCTGGCAGATATGAGCACAGAGCTTTCTTCCCAAAATCAGCACGAACCCCTGCTGCAGTTCTTTGTCCAAGGGCTGGACAAAGCTGACTCTAAGCAGTTGGCTACTTAACATCCCAGTTTTACCCTTTGTAAAATGGCATCATCACTGGGAAATGCCCTGAAATTCTTGTCTAGAAGCTCCTTTAAAAATTAGAACATTATTTTCATTAGATTACTGTGGAACTAGAAAAAAATTGCCCTGGACTTTTCCTCATATGTGTTTATGCCTAGAAGGCAGCCTACATGGGTCTGTATCTAAACAGATCCTTGGGCACAGTGTTTCTCAAGGCATAAATCGTTTTAGAGGCTCACTAGGGTTGCTTCAGACAGTTCCTTCTTCTCTATTTGGAACAGGCTGTGTTATCAGCCTAATTGCAGTCGTTAAGCCATTTGTGGCTAGAATTTTTTGTTGGTGTGCCAACATTAGTGTCAGCAGGAGAATGATCACTGGAGGTGACGCTAACTATCAAATATGTAATTGCTCTCCAGTAACAGTAACTAAGAGTTTTAAAGGGGAAACAAGGCTCTGTAAAAACTGCTTATTCTGATTCTAAAAGGATCAGCTAAAACGAGAAACCTGCTCTGAACTGTTGGGATGGTTTTGTGATGAGCTACATCGCTTGGGCAATCTGATTACAGGTCATCTGGATCTCATACCTTCTTGAAGGCTGAATTTACTCTTTGTCATGTTTTTCTTTGGGGTTGCATCATCTTTTGCTTTCGGCTGTCTAGAATGATGAGATTTTCATCTCATCTCATGCTTCTTGTACAAAGCAGTGCTATTTAATGGTTTTGCCTAACTAGAGCTGTATTAGTTTATGTGAAGCAAGGGCATTGCTTTCTGGCAAAGGTCTCTCTAATCCAGTGACTAGGTTGTGTTAATGTTTATTGATTATTTTTTTTTTATGAGTGCAATGATTTTATAATTATCTTTAAATAATTTCTCTTCTGAATGTGTGGTGTTTAATATATGGTTTTATTGATTAAATAATGGTATACGCTTACCTAACAGCAGCGTGTTCCTGTAGAAAATCTTCCTCATTTATAAATTAGATGCTCCATGAATACAAGCATGGCATCAGTTAAGCTGACATGCACTGAAGACATTGCTGGCTCTCTTCTGGTACAAATGTCCAAACAGGTACCTAACGCTGTGCATTGAGATGTTCAATATAAATTCAATTACATCAGCAAACCTGCTGTAAAAGAAGAAAACCTTTTTTACATTTTTTAATAAATATTGCTGAGGGTTAGTGTTTTTAATGGCATTTTCGTTGTTATCAGGACTGATATTGTAGAGATAACTGGAATTTCTATCTGAAGACACAAGAGTCTGCTCTCCTACACATCACTTTGCCTCGCTGTCTTGTAACAACATTCCCAGTTATTCATTCCTCTGTGTTTTTAATGAGTAGCCTTCATTCAGTTATCACATAATCACATAATCATTTACCTTACTTTCACATACATTTACAAAACTCTAATGCAATGTGAGTTTAAAGGCAAAGTCCAACCAAACAAGGAGTGAATCAACACGCTGCAAGTCGAAAAGTGGTGGCAAGATGTGCTTTGAAAACATGAAGCTGCTCAGTTGGAAGGAAGAATTTCAGTTCTTTGCAATTAACCCTGCTCTGGTAATCCTTCTGCAAGAAGTCATACACATCTGTTTGTCTTTCCATTCAATGTATGCTGTGGCAGGATGAAAATCAGAAGCAGGGCTAGTTGACCTTCCAGGAGCTCCCAGGTCTAACGTAAGGTTATAATCTTGGCATCTAGACTGTTTGAAGATGGCATCCGTAATAACAGAGGAGAAAATCCAACCCAATTTTCCCTAAGTTCCAGTCCAGAAATTACAGTTAAACCTCCCCTGATACACTTCAAAACTAGCTTGTGTTCTTTTCTGTGCTTGTTCCTTATGTTCACTGTAGGTAGGTGACTGCTTTTCAGCTTTGAACTAATTATCATTCTGGAAAGCATTTTCCAAACCACAAGGGCTTTATGGGCCAGCTTCTGTTCTCAGTGAATTACAGGAGTTCTGCTGGTGACTTCAACGGGAGCAGGTTCAGTGTTAATGAAGTAGCCCTATAGAAGAAAAAAGGGGGCAAAAAGAGGTAAACTACTTTACCAGTGCTTTGAGGCTAACGTTAAAAGATTGGTACAGTCGTTACAGTAAAATGATTAATTCTACAGCTTTTTCCTGAAAATGGAAGTGCAGCCTTGGCTTATTATGCACATCCTGACCTCTGCCTGTGTACATACTCTTGCTGCATTTTCTGATTTTGGCACGAAGCAAATATTGGAGTAATTTTTGCTTTGCGTTTGCTACAGACAACTTTTTTTTTGACTCCATGTGACAGATCAGCTATTTCTCCCCTGCTGCTCTCAAAAGTTTTTATAATATCAGCCTTAAAAATCACATTTCTCTGGCAAATTTCTCCAGGATAAAGTCAGCCATAAAATGGAAGAAAAATGCCTTTAGGCTTACGAATTCTTCTTTCTCTCAAGCAGCAAAATGCTGTTATTTTGAGAAGTGTCTGTGTTCATTGTTTCTCTGAAATCTGAACTTTTTCCACTTGGAGACAGTTAACTCCCTGAGAATCTTGCAGAAACGGTATTAGATGTTGATCTCTTTGCAGGAGAGCGGGGAGAAGCAGACAGCCAGGCCACATCGATCCGGACTGCAGGACGTGTTTAGTGAAAAATCTATAGAGCTCAGCTTAGGGTGTCAGCTGTCAGTCTGCAGAGCATCTGTCAGAGGAGTATTTGCTTCACTGCCGCTGAATGTGAGTAATGCTTTCACAATATGGCAGTACGATGCTATAGATTACAGTTGTAATGGAGCACATCCTGAACAGCTGAGCCTGCTCTCTCTCGCTCCTTCAATAGCAAGAGTTGCCTCGCTATAAGAGCTTGGGGGATTATGTACTCCAAACAGCTGTCTATAGCACCGTGGATTTATTTGGGCTAAATGAGAACTTGCTTTCTTTAGCTAAATCAAACTTTATCAGACAGTTTTACTGTTGGCAGTTAAAATAAAATGTGTTTGCTGAACAGTAAACACCTTGTTACTGTTAGGAAGGATTATATAAACAAAAGGCATACACAATGAAGTCTTATGCCAACTGACTTACTGTCAAAATAATATACTGCTGTTAGCAGAATTGTGCTCACTTGAAGGAAATTATAGGCCTAAAAACACATCTTGAATGACAAAGAAACCATTTTTCCACAAATAATCTTTATGAAGTTTAATACACTGTGCCTTGTAGAAGTGGTTTCAGAGACTAAGGATGCTGTATCCTCATAAAGGAAGGTTAGGAAAACCTGGGTGAATTGCCTAAAATCTTCAGAGATTTACTGTATTTGCATAATGCGCTGGATCAAGTAGATTTAGCGTATTTCCCCCTAAGAGATATGTGAAAGTTGGTTTTGTCCAAAAAAACTACAAACACTCCCTTTCAAAATAGCATATGCTGTTCTTCTTTCACTTATTCTACTATATAATCTACACAACTACAGAAAACTCAGGAGCAACCAAATACATGTTATAATAATATTAGGTTATATATGCACTGTAAATCAGCTTCCTTTCACTCCTCAAGAAACTGAAAGTAGGGCAGACATTCTGTTTTATAATCACAACAAGGAAAAAAGGCAGGTCTAACACCAGCAGAGTCACTGAAAGGAATAGCACTGGCTACACTGAGTTTTGGATTATTCTTCAGAGAGTCTGAAAATTATTTCACTTTCTTTGGATTAAAAACTGAAGTCCTGATTCAGGGAATCATAGGGCTCATGTTATTTGCACTTTCTTGCTCTGTTCTGAATTTCACTGTGCAAAATGATTTGCATTTATTTCTACCAATGTACAAAGCATTTCTTTTAACTGATTACCTAACAGTTAAAACACCAGAATCCAGCTGAAATGACCAGGAAATGCCATCTGCTTGCAGAACCCCCTATATGACCATGATGCAGACTGGAAAGATGGATAGCACCTCGAAGGTTATGAGCTGTAGGCTGAATTCGGGCTAATGATTTCTGTTACAAAGAACTTCTCAAGGATAACTTGAGGAAAGATTCATAAGCCTGCAAATTATCAGGGAAAACTCTATAATCTATACAAATGTGTGTTGTGGAAGATGAGTTAAGCATTTATTACTTTAATTAGGTTTATTCATTACTATATGCAAGTATCGTAGTTTGGAAAACTTACTTTTCTAGGAAGAGAACATACTGGAAGCTTGAAAAGGGGAATTTTAATGGTGCCTTATAAATTTTCCTTTAGCCAAAAGTGGCTCCAGGTGAAGTTAAGATGAAGCTTTCCACACGTTTCCCAACAGAATGCCTTGCTTCCTTAATGTTATGCCTGACCTTAGAAGTGCTCCTTTTCTTTTCCACATCCTCACTGAAAAGCTCATATAATATTATTCTGTGGACAAATACACCAATTTTGCTGCAATTACTTTTTCCAGTTCTTTAGGGAAACTTGAGGACCCAGTAATAATCCCTCTGTGCTGCTTGTCAAGGCTGTATAGTTTGTAGTGCAATAAAATGTAGACAGGTTCTTAAATCCACCTTCTTACGTCTTAAAAAAAAGTCACAAATGAAAAGATTTCTTCTCTTTCATCTTTCAGTAACAGTTAGAAAAAGATATTTGGTTGATAAATGTTGGTGCCACAAATTTCAAGACAAGGTCTAGAACTATCATTTTGTTGTGTCAACCGAAAAGAGGCATTCAGATGTCTTTCCACTGGAAATCAAGGATAAGGTGACTTCATGAGGATTTGCTGTTGGTCATCTTTAAGTATGTATATAATTTATGCTGGCACGCAAGTGCTCTACCTTGGCTAATTAATTAGGGTCAAATCCATTACAGGTTCACACTGTTGACCTTTGACTTAAACCTGAAGAATCAGGGAAGATGTTCTTTTAATTATTTCCTGAATTCAGTTAAAAAAAAAAAAAAGCAACTATGGACAGGGCATTTTTATGGACAACATGAAACTTCAGAGTTTTGTTCTTCCTTCAAACCAAGCACTAAATGGTTACTGTTCAACAAGGGTCTGTCATTTATGAAACAATACAAATTTGGCAGCATACTGTACTACTTTCTTGCATGTATCAAGTTACTCTCTATGGCATGCGATACGGTACTGAGAGAACTGTGACAAAGGAAGATGCATAAGTAAAGTCATTTCCCCCATGTACCAGCAAGCTCCTGTGAGAAGTAATTAACGTTTCCTGAGTTGCTCTGTAAGCAGTGGGTCAAGTGAGGCATGGTTGCCTTGAGATTTATCTTCTTCTGTTAATTAAATTTCTGGTGCTGTAAAAACTGCTGTCAGTGAGGAAGACACACGTTTCGACTAGTTGGAGCTACTCATACCCCGACTGTCCAGTTAGTTCATGCATGCTCTTTGGCCAGATGTCTACTGTTCACAGAGGGTTTAACTGCAAAACTTGGCCTGCCCTCTTGTTTGGGCAATTGCACTGACCTAGCTACTGATTATCACTGTATTTCGAGGAACTTAGTTATCTCTGTGACCTGTAATCCTTCGTCAAATGTGGTTGACATTTGAGAAAGATTTCAAAAGTTAGAAGGAGATAAAGTGTGATTGCACAGGCTCCTTTCCTTAGGGAAGAGTAACACACAAATATATATATTTATATGTATTTGAGTGATTTATCTGGTAACATATGTATCAAAGCTGTAGGTAATTTGAGATTTTGTGGTACGTATAAATGCTGTGTTCTGAAAGTAGCAAAGTGAATTGAAGTTAAAAGGTTGAAATGCAAAGGAGGTTGAAAAATTCTTACCTTGGATCTGCTGCCAGAAACGTAAAGTATGTTACCTCTAAAAATAAGAGCCCTGTCTTCCAGATGATGTGAGTTTGGCCTTTAAACAGGGATCAAACTCTTTTCTTTGTTTTTGTTTTTTGTGTTATTTTTTTTTTTTAAAGTAAATAAATGTGTCCTGGTTTCAGCTGAGAGAGAGTTAATTTTCTTCACAGCAGCCAGTACGGGGCTGTGTTTGGGTCTGTGCTGGAAGCAGCGCTGCTAGTGCAGAGATGTTTTTGCTGTTGCTGAGCGATGCTCACACAGAGCCAAGGCCTTTGCTGCTTCTTGCACCGCCCCGCCGGCGGGATGGCTGGGGGTGTGCGGGGAGTTGGGAGGGGACAGACAGGGCAGCTGACCCCCACTGACCAAAGGGACATTCCATACCATATGGCGTCATGCTTGGTTTATAAGGGGCTTGGGGGAAGAGGAAGGGGGGGCAGCAGCATTCGGAGTGGTGGCGTTTGTCTTCCCAAGCAACCATCACGCGTGACGGAGCCCTGCTGTCCTGGGGATGGCTGAACCCCTGCCTGCCGTGGGGAGCGGGGAATGAATTTCTGGTTTTGCTTTGTTTGTGCATGTGGCTTTTGCTTCACTGATTAAACTCTTGTATCTGAACCCACGGGTTTTCTCACTTTCACTTTTCTGATTCTCTCCCCCTTTCCGATGAGGGCGACTGAGCGAGCATCTGCGTGGTGCTCAGTCGCTGGGCACCTTTACTCTGCCTACTGTCTCCCATTACTCTCCATGGGAATTCAGCACACAGCCTAAAAACCCCTAGCAAAACTCACCATCACCTCCAGGTACCTGCTTTTCTGAACTTTCCTAGGCTGTATTCACCTTACTTTGAACGGTTAGTTAATTTTAAATTCTCTACAGGACAGTTAACATCTCAGCCATCTTTCACTGCCTCACCAATGTCCTGGTGGTCCTTCCTCTCGGTTACCATTAAAGCAATAGCCATCAGTTTCATATTTAATTGACTGAGAGAGTCAGTGGTTTGCAGCTGTTCTGGGTTGCTACCTCTGGCAAACAGAGAAATGCACATCTTTAGTACTGTTTGCTGCACTATGTGCTTGGTTTAGCTGAAGCTGGTTCAGATACCTGCTGCTATAGTGCTGTCCCTCAGTAACAGTGCTGGACTTCTCTTGCACGGTGACCTTTTCTGTGTTTCAGAGGCCTGGTGGTAAGGGCACACTCACTGCTTCATCAGATGATCTTAGCCCTCTATTGTTCCTCCTGCAAAAAAGCCCCACCCCTTGACTTTGTTGAAAGCAGCTTTTGATATTTCTTTCCTAGATCATAAAATCCATGATTATTGCTCTTAATTTGGCTCCCTGAAACTAGCGTATCTTTTGGTTTTAGTAAGGAGCATAATCAGGGACAGCAAAAAGTTCAATTTGGTCTGGTTCAGTTAGTTGACTTTGAGGTGCCTGCTTCCAAGAGGAGACTTTAGGAAGAAGGTGCTGGACTACACACAGAATAAAGCCTCCCAGGGAAAGGGCACAACTGTTAACCAGCAGACAGAACATTTAAGGGTATTTCAGGAAGGCACATGATATGAAATAAAATTTATTTCTGACATGCAGGCAAATTAAGTCACATCAAAGACAGGTTATATGCGTTCAATTGTTTGAAGCTCCACAGCTCTTTAAATAACTGCCAGTCAGAATGCAGGTTTGCATGTTTTTGGTAATGCACATTAGTTCTGACCCTCCTCCAACTGAAATCAATGGGAATTTGGCCAACTACATCAAAGGAAACAACACTGGGACATGTAAGTTTGATGCTGATGACCGATTATTGAAAAATACATAGTTGTATGCATGAGAAGTAGGACAAAACAAAAAACAGGAATACAATCCCCGTTAGCTTTAAATACGTGTTTGGATTCAGATTTTTTTTTGATTCTGCTCCAATGGGTCTTGTTCCAGAACAGATTTAAAACTACACAAACAGCTGCCCTTCTCCATTTCCCACTTTTTAAGATAGCAAAAGTTTCAGGGAAATCAGATTGATCTGTGAGATTACTGGCATTGTAGAAACAGAGAGCATATCAGAATGATTAGAACCTTTCTCCTGATTACTGAAACTTCAGACTTTTCCCTTGATTTGGCCTCAAATGTAAAGTTTGATCCCAAGCCTAAAATATATCCTATTCTAATGTCGTTATCTCTATCCTGAACCCCAACCGGCATACTGAAATGTATGCTCTGGGAGTGGCAGTGAGCCCTCGAAGTCACACTATCATCACAGAAAGGCTTTAAGATCAACTTAAGTAGGTACTGGGAAAACTGGGGTGCCCCTTGTCTCTGTGTATGTATTAACAGCCATGGAAACACTCTGGGAAAAAGGGACCATGAGCACAGCAAGGCATAATCCCTGCTGGGTTCACACTCTATTTGGGCAGTGGGCATCCCTGTAAAACAGAGAGCAAGAGCTGAATTAATATCCTCAAGGTACGGGGTAACTCTTCACCAGACAGATGCATGGCGATATGCAAAAGATGCAATAGCTTTTTATTTCTCCCTCGCTGCCTTCCTACAGAAGCCCTAATCACAAAACGTGCTATTTTTGTCTCAAATAATTTTGAGGGTAATGCTGCGGATTTATGTGGATTACTTTATGCAACTGCTGGCAGTGTCAACAGCAAAAGATGACCTTTCAGTGCATGTTTCTATTTGCAACATTCATAAAACCTGGACTATCTGCAGTTGCAAAAATGAACAAATAGATCTGGAGGGGTTTGATTTACTTTCACAGTCTTGACTTTCTACTAATATGCTGGGTCTCACTACCTGTACTCTTTAAACTGTCACAGACAGCCCCCAACTCACCCTCTCTAAAAAAAACAGAACCTGCACTGCACTGAAAACCCTTAAAATAAATAGAAAATAACTGTTTCTTTTCCCCTAAAGCACTCACATTTTTTCCTTCAAAATTAGGACTCAGCAAATAGTTGGAATACATCTGTACTCAGAGGAATCCACATCAGATCATAAATTTGTTCATGTTAAACACAAACATATGAATGCACTCTTATATCCAGGCACTATGGAAGGGTTTAGAATTTGCACACTTCACTCTGTGTAATGCCAGGGCAAGGTTTCACTCATCTATGTAAATAGAAAGCAGGCTTCCTGCATTAAAGGCATAAGTATCCCTATGCTCTGCATAAACATCACAGGATTCAATTTTGAGAAGGAATCACGTAATTTGTCATATCTTTTATTGTGATTGACTTTAGTGATGGGCATACACAAACATATGATTTTCCACTCAGTGTATCAGTGTGTTTTGGTGTGCATTTGCTGCTAGAGTAAAAGGAAAAAAGATTAACCTCAGATATGCAAATAAGCTTAATTGAATAAAATGGGACAAATTACCCCATCGTTGGAGCAGTTCCTGGTTTGGCTGTGCTTCACATACCACGAGAGCACCAGGAGAGGCTTGTGTGGCTGCTCCTCATTCCTCCCCTCTTTTTCTGGGACTCAT
The DNA here is from genome assembly GCA_013399095.1 of Psophia crepitans. NCBI lineage: Eukaryota > Metazoa > Chordata > Aves > Gruiformes > Psophiidae > Psophia > Psophia crepitans. The sequence continues at coordinate 1,902,267 of VWZZ01004976.1, read as the reverse complement.
GGCAGAGGTGTACTGGGCTGACAGGTACCCCAGAATGGTGAAGTACTGTAGCATGGTGTAAGGGACCTCAACTCCACTACATTACCCTACCTCAGTGTAATTTAGAGACACATGAAACTACCTGTCTCTACAGAGAGCCCCAGTTTGACTACTAAAAAAAAAAAGAAAAAAAAGCTTTCATTAAAAAACAATAACAAGCTTCCCCCTTAAAGTTTATAACCCTTGTCATTGCGAAGAAGAGGGTAAACGTGAAAACAGTTGACACGTAAGGCCCCAGAATCAAGTCTCTGCTAAGATCATTAACCATGTTTGTACGTTTTCAGTGTTGGCAGTCATAAGGAGACCTCGGGCTTCTGGCACATGTGGGGTGGAAGTGCTGTGCTGGTGGGGTGGGAGGTGCCCTTGGAGACCTCTCATGCCATCTGGGGCTGCAGGAGGAGGTCAAGAAACCATTTGTAGAGTCTGTCCTCAGGCTTTCTACCTTGAGGCTATTTACGTTACACCATTTTTTAAAAAAAAAGGAATGATTCAGTATGTTCGTTGTGTTAAAGAAGCGTGTCTAAAAACCAGCCACATACTGATGAGCAAAAGGAATCTAGAGGGAGTAAGATCTACTTTAAGAAGTATTTTTCATGGAATGTCATCTATAACTTTCCCACCCCTGAAGCTTCATTCTTTCTCCCTTCCCTGGAAAAACTGGAAAAAAATATGGAGTCTGAAGAAACCTAATTGTATGTGTACGCCAGATGCAAGTTTTGTTAAGCTATCTACTTCTTGTGAGTTGTCTCCCTCGGGGCTATTATTTATCATCTTTTACAAAGCAGATAAAGAGGATTTCCTGCTTCAAAAAATGTACAGCTTAGGGCCCAATACTAAAAAAACCCACTTACTTACAAGAGGACTCCCATTGAAGTCAATGGAATTCCTTATATGAGAAAAAATTTGCAAGATCAACCACTAGGAAGAGAAAGCAGTGTACAATAAATGACTCTATTACTGGGGAAAAGTAACAAAAGGAAAAGATGAGGGATAGGAATTTACAGTAGTATAAAATTATGGAAGATAATGAGAATATCTAGGGCCACCACCTTTAAAAAACAAATTATCTTCTTTAATTCAGCAAGTATCTACATGTAGTGAAGAAGTAGCTACTGATTTTATTAGCCTTTCTAAAATAGTGTTGGAGAAATGACTATAGGGGAAAATAAAATCTAATCTAATCAAGTTAGGGGTTTGCATTCTCCTGCATCACACAACTACAAAATCTCCAATACAGGTTTTCCTTTGTTTCATACGAAAATTAGTTTCTGAATCTGGAAATTGATTTCTCCGAAATAGTAAATCAAAAGGGAAGTTATGCATGTCGCTCTTGGAGTCAGTGGGTGCCTCTCCTAGCATTGGGGAGCGGTGCAGACAGTGCTAGGAGGAGTGGGTTGCCTTCTCTTTAAGACTGCCATCGGTCAGTTGTACAGGTAGAATCACAGAATCATAGAATCATTAAGATTGGAAGAGACCTCATGGATCATTCAGTCCAACCGTCCCCCCACCACCTATTACCCACTAAACCATGTCCCTAAGTACCACATCCAACCTTTCTTTAAACACACCCAGGGATGGTGACTCCACCACCTCCCTGGGCAACCCGTTCCAATGCTCGACCACCCTTTCGAAGAAGAAATTTCTCCTCATCTCCAACCTAAACCTCCCCTGGCGCAACTTGCGGCCATTCCCTCTCATCCTGTCCCTAGTTATCTGTGAGAAGAGGCCGATTCCCAGCTCACCACAACTTCCTTTCAGGTAGTTGTAGAGGGCAATAAGGTCTCCCCTTAGCCTCCTCTTCTCCAGACTAAACAACCCCAGTTCCCTCAGCCGCTCCTCATAAGACCTGTGCTCCAGCCCCTTCACCAGTTTTGTTGCTTTTCTCTGGACATGCTCCAGGGCCTCGATGTCTTTCTTGTGGTGAGGGGCC